>JAJPUD010001850.1:57686-80487 GCA_023553655.1 Myrmecobius fasciatus | reverse complement strand
GAGTGAGGGCTTCACCAAACACTTGGACTACAACACACTTCTATCAAATATCTACTTTGAAAGAACTTCTGAGGTCAGTTTTAGACGGGCAGGGGATCAAGCAGCTCCCGGCACTCAGACACCAGTGCGCAGCCGGGGTGCAAGTCCGGGGCTGGGATGGACCAGAAGATTTTAGGCTGCCAGGAAGTCCCGAGGAGACCCTTGGGCCACTTTGCTCTGCTTGTGGGCAGGTGATTTGGCATGTCTACCTTTGATAAAGGGTGGATTGAGAGCAGCTAAAAGTGTGGTCCTAGTGGGGATCTAGCCAGATCAGCCCCAGACCGGAAGTCAACTCTGCAAACTGCCCCAGGGCAAATTGAAATCCTGTCTGCTGCTGCTGCTGCTGCTGCCGCCGCTGCCACTGCTGCCGCTGCAGAATCCCCTGCTGGTGACTGATACTTCAGCTAAACATCATGAGCAAGAAGGAGAGAGCGCTCACCATAGACAGCTTTTATGGAGAGAAACTAGAGCAGTCCCCAGATCCTGAGATTCTGAAAACAATCCCAGATAAAGCCACAAAGGTGGACTTAAGCTGGTCTCCCTTTCAGAAGGCTTACCTGGAAGATTGCATAAAGAATCTTAAAAGAGAGCTAGAAGACTGGGGAAATAAACTGAGAGCAGTGCAAGAAGGAAATATCGCCCTGAAACAGAGATGTGAAAAACTGGAAAATAAGTCTGGTGAATCAGAAAAAGACAAAAATTCACTGAAAAACAAAATTAGTGAATTGGAAAAAGTCACCAACTCACTGGAAAATAAAAATAGTGAATCGGTAAAAGACAATAATTCCCTGAAAAACAAAATTAGTGAATTGGAAAAAGTCATCAACTCACTGGAAAATAAAAATAGTGAATTGGTAAAAGCCAACAATTCACTGAAAAACAAAATTGGTGAATTGGAAAAAGACAACAATTCACTGAAAAATAAAATTGGCAAAATGGAAAAAGAATGCAATGAACCAAAAAATTCAATTGGCCAGTTACAAAAGGAGCTAAAAAAAATAACTGAAGGAAATAATACCTTAAAAATTAAAATTGAACAAATTGAAATGAATGACTCAATAAGACTTCAAGAATCAGTCAAACAAAAACAAAAAAAAATGAAAAAATAGAAGAAAATATGAAATATCTCCTAGGAAAAACAACTGACTTGGAAAACAGATCCAGGAGAGACAATCTAAGAATTATTGGACTCCCTGAAAGTCACGATGAAAAAAAGGACCTTGATGCTATCTTCCAGGAAATAAGAGAATTGCCCTGATGTTTTACAATCAGAAGGCAAAGTTGGTATTGAAAGAATCCACCGATCACCTCCTGAAAGAGACCCCAAAATTAAAACCCCAAGGAATATCGTGGCCAAATTTTAGGACTATCGCACCAAGGAAAAGATATTACAAGCTGCTAGAAAAAAACAGTTCAAATACAGAGGAACTGTCATTAGAATTACACAGGATCTGTCAGCTTCCACATTGAAGGATTGAAGGGCCTGGAATCAGATATTCTGAAAGGCAAAAGAACTTGGATTACAGCCAAGAATAAGCTATCCAGCTAGAATGAGCATCATCTTCCAGGGAAGAAGATGGTCATTTAATGATACAGGAGAATTTCACCTATTTCTAATGAAAAGACCAAATCTGAACAAAAAATTTGACCTCCAAACACAGAACTCTAGAGAAGGGTAAAAAGGTAAAAAGGAAAGAACTCTCGAGAACTATATCTTTACTAGGGGTATCCTTAAAGAATGGGGGTATAATTTGATTTTTCTTTGATAATAATAGGAAAGAAATTAGAGGTGGAAGGTATATCATACTGTAAAAAAAGGGGGGAGGGGAAAGGAGGTAAAATAAAGTAAAAAAAAGGAGGTAAAATAAGGCAAAGTCTCATGAAGACACATAGAAAATCTAATATAATTGAGGGAAAGAAGGGAGGGTGATGAGTATTGTGTAAATCTTACTCTCATTGGATTGGGCTCTAAAGGAGCATATCAGACGCATTTGATTTCAGGGCAAAACTTGGCCCTCTGTATAGGGAAGTGGGAGGGAAAGGAGGAGAAGAAAGGGATAAATTAATAGAAGGATTAGGGGAAAGGTGTATAAAAGAGGGAGGGTTCTAAAGGGGGGAGGACTGTTAGAGGGAGGTGGTCATCCTTTTCAGATCATGATGCAATAAAACTCACATGTAATATAAGGCCAGGAGAAAATAGACCAAAAGTTAATTGGAAATTAAATAATCTAATTCTGAAGAATGAATGGGTGAAAGAGGAAATTATAGACACAATTGATAATTTCATCCAGGATAATGACAATAATGAGACAACATACCAAAATTTGTGGGATACGGCCAAAGCGGTTATAAGGGGTAACTTTATATCTCTAGATGCTTATTTGCATAAAATAGAGAAAGAGAAGATCAATGAATTACGGTTACAATTAAAAAAACTAGAAAAAGAGCAAATTAAAAACCCTCAATTAAATACCAAATTGGAAATTCTGAAAATAAAATGTGAGATTAATAAAATTGAAAATAAGAAAACTATTGAATTAATAAATAAAACTAAGAGTTGGTTTTATGAAAAAACCAACAAAATAGATAAGCCTTTAGTTAATTTGATCAGAAAAAGGAAAGAGGAAAATCAAATTGTTAGTCTCAAAAATGGTAAGGGAGAACTTTCCTCCAATGAAGAGGAAATTAGAGTAATAATTAGGAGTTACTTTGCCCAACTTTATGCCAATAAATTTGATAATCTAAATGAAATGGAGGAATATCTACAAAAATATAGATTGCCCAGGTTAACAGAAGAGGAATTAATTATTTAAATAGCCCCATTTTAGAAAAAGAAATAGAACAAGCTGTTAATCAACTCCCTAAGAAAAAATCTCCAGGGCCAGATGGTTTTACATGTGAATTCTACCAAACATTTAAAGAACAATTAATTCCAATACTATACAAACTATTTGAAAAAATAGGGACAGAAGGTATACTACCAAATTCCTTCTATGATACAGATATGGTGCTGATAGCTAAACCAGGTAGGGTGAAAACAGAGAAAGAAAACTATAGACCCATTTCCCTAATGAATATTGATGCAAAAATTTTAAATAAGATTTTAGCAACGAGATTACAGAAAATTATCTCTAGGATAATACATCTTGACCAAGTAAGATTTATACCAGGAATGCAGGGCTGCTTCAATATCAGGGAAACTATCAGCATAATCAACTATATTAATAACCAAACTAACAAAAACCATATGATTATCTCCATAGATGCAGAAAAAGCATTCGATAAAATCCAACACCCATTCCTATTAAAAACACTAGAGAGTATAGGAATAAATGGGCTTTTCCTTAAAATGATTAGTAGCATCTACTTAAAACCATCAGCAAGCATCATATGTAATGGAGACAAACTAGAACCATTCCCAATAAGATCAGGAGTGAAACAAGGCTTCCCACTGTCACCATTACTATTTAATATTGTATTAGAAATGTTAGCTTTGTCAATAAGAGAAGAAAAAGAGATTAAAGGAATTAGAGTAGGTAATGAAGAAACCAAATTATCACTCTTTGCAGATGACATGATGGTATACTTAGAGAACCCTAGAGACTCAACTAAAAAACTACTAGAAACAATTCACAACTTTAGTAAAGTTGCAGGATTCAAAATAAATCCACATAAATCATCAGCATTTTTATATATTACCAACAAAGTTCAGCAGCAAGAGATAGAAAAAGAAATTCCATTCAGAATAACGGATGATAGCATAAAATATTTGGGAATCTATCTGCCAAGAAAATGTCAGAAACTGTATGAACTAAACTACAAAACACTTTCCACACAAATAAAATCAGACCTAGTCAATTGGAAAAACATTAAGTGTTCATGGGTAAGCCGAGCGAATATAATAAAAATGACAATACTACCCAAACTAATTTACTTATTTAGTGCCATACCAATCAAACTCCCAAGAAATTATTTTACAGATCTAGAAAAAATAGTAGCAAAGTTCATTTGGAAAAAGAAAAGGTCAAGGATTTCAAGGGAATTAATGAAAAAAAAGACAGATGAAGGTGGCCTTGCTGTACCAGATATAAAACTATATTATAAAGCAGCAGTCATCAAAACCATATGGTACTGGCTGAGAAATAGAGCAGTCGATCAGTGGCATAGAATAGGATATCAGGACAAGCTAGGTAATAACGTTAGCAATTTAGTGTTTGATAAACCCAAAGACCCCAGCTTTTGGGATAAGTACTCACTATTCGGCAAAAACTGCTGGGATAATTGGAAACTAGTGTGGAAGAAATTAAGGCTGGACCCACACCTAACACCGCACACCAAGATAAGATCTAAATGGGTTCATGATCTAGATATAAAGAGTGATGTTATAACCAAATTAGAGGAACATGGGATACTGTACCTCTCAGACCTGTGGAGATGGAATAAATTTATGTCCAGGGAAGATCTGGAACTCTTAATTTAACACCAGATAGATAATTTTGATTATATTAAGTTAAAAAGTTTCTGTACTAACAAAACTAATGCAGACAAGATTAGGAGGGAAGCAATAAATTGGGAAATCATCTTTACATTTAAGGGTTCTGATAAAGGTCTCATATAGATAATTGTCTCACATTTATAAAAATTCAAGCCATTCTCCAATTGATAAATGGTCAAAGGATATAAACAGACAATTTTCAGATGATGAAATTAAAACTATATGTAATCATATGAAAAGGTGCTCCAAATCACTATTGATCAGAGAAATGCAAATTAATACAACTCTGAGGTACCACTACACACCTGTCAGATTGGCTAAAATGACAGGAAAAGATAACGATGAATGTTGGAGGGGATGTGGGAAGACTGGGACACTGATGCATTGTTGGTGGACCTGTGAATGGATACAGCCATTCTGGAGAGCAATTTCGAGCTATGCTCAAAAAGTTATCAAACTGTGCATACCCTTTGACCCAGCAGTGTTTCTATTGGGCTTATATCCCAAAGAAATCATAGAAGAAGGAAAGGGCCCCACATGTGCAAGAATGTTTGTGGCAGCTCTTTTTGTGGTGGCTAGAAACTGGAAACTGAGTAGATGCCCATCAATTGGAGAGTGGCTGAATAAATTATGGTATATGAATGTTATGGAATATTATTGCTCTATAAGAAACTACCAACAGGACGATTTCAGAGAGGCCTGGAGAGACTTGCATGAACTGATGCTGAGTGAGATGAGCAGAACCAGGAGATCGTTGTACATGGCAACAACAGTACTATATGAGGATCAGTTCTAATGGACATGACTCTCTTCAACAATGAAGTGCTTCAAACCAATTACAATTGTGCAGTGAAGAAGGCCATATACACCCAGAGAGAGGGATGTGAAATGTGGACCACAACATAACATTTTCATGTTCTCTATTGATGTTTGCTTGCATTGTATTTCCTTTATCAGATTATTCTCTCTTATAGATACGATTTCTCCTGAACAAAAACAATGATGTGTGGCAATAACTATACATATATTTGATTTAAGTATTCTAACATAATTATCATGTAGTGGATATCCTGCTATCTAGGGGAGAGGTGGGGAGTAGGGGGGAAAATTTGTAACAGAAAGCTTTGTAAGGGTTAATGTTTAGGAATTACCCATACATATGTTTTGCAAATAAAAAGTATTAATAATAAAAAAAATAATCTCTAACCAAAAAAAAAAAAAAGAATGTAAGACTCAAAAATGACAGTGAACTTCCCACTCTAGTTCAATAATGGTGTTGTCCTAGACATGTGTGGAGAATTTGGCAGTAGCAATGGGTTGATTTGTTTAGGTAAGAAAGCTTGAGTTTTGTACATATTGAAGTTAAGATGATAATGGAAAATCCAAGTGAAGTTTGTTTTTTTTTTTAAATTAGAAATTGTCTTTAACTTCTTATTCATCAAGCAAGGATTAGAGTATACTTTCTACTCCTTTGATTGTAGAAAATGCATCAGTTTAACAAGCTGTGGTACATGGAATATTAATGTTTTATAAAAAATGATGAACAAGTTGATATTAAAAAGGCCTGGAAAGATTTATATGAACTGAGGCTGAACAAAACAAGCATAACCGGAATACATTGTAAACAGTAACAGCAAGAATGTGCAATGATCAGGTATGAAAGACTTGGTTCTTCTCAGTGATTCAGTGATCTAAAGCAATCTCAATAGACTGGACAGAAAATTCCATCTGCATCCAAAAAGAGATCTAAGGAGACTAAAAATCAACACATGTTATGTTTATTTCTTTTTTTTTTTAAATCTCGCATGGTTTTTCCCTTTTGTTCTGATTTTTCTCTCCCAGCATGATTCATAAAGCAATTTGTGTTACAAAATAAATTTATTACAATTAAAAAATGCATCAGCTGGAATATATGGAATATGAAGCAATAATACTATACCTTTCATTGAAAGGGAAGTATGCCTCTAGAAATACAGGTATTTCCCTGCCTGTACTGTTAGATATTGAGAGGCAGTGTACTATCACAGCAGCTAGTTGGCTCAGTGGGCAGAGTGCTGAAGCTGGAGTAGGAAGACTCATCAACCTGAGTTCAAATCTGGCCCTATACACTTACTGTGTGACCCTGGACAAAGTCACTTAATCTTATTTGACTCAGTGTTCTTATCTGTAAAATGAGCTGGAGAAGGAAATGCTGTTCCAGCATTTTTGCCAAGAAAATCTTAAATATGGGGTCATGAAGAGTTGGACAAAACTGAAAAAAATACTGAAAGTATTGTCGTGGATAGAGGGTGATCATCAAATCAGAGAGCCCTGCTTCTATCTAATATTAGCCATGGAAGCAAAGGCAAATGTCTCAAGTAATTCTCTGTGAGTAAGGTAGAATATTGCTAATTATCATCACTGGAGGGAGCTTCTATTATGAAATTTTTACACATGACTAAAATTACAGGTACAGGAAAAAACAGTTTTGTCTCCTATTCTGTGCTGAAATAACTCGAGTTAGATCTAAAGTCATGAAGTGCTGGATTGAAATCCTGCCTCAATTATATACTGTGTGACCCTGATATTCATTGAACCCTCCTCTAAATATCAGTTCTCTAGTCTGAAAAAATGAATATGATAAGAACATGTCTCAAGGAGTGGCTATGAAGAATAAATGAAATAATATATGTAAAGTGCTTTGCAAACTTTCATGTGTTTAACAAAAATTAGCAATGCTAATAATAAATATCATATTCATCTGCTCCCAAAGGAGTTTAATTTCTATAATTTTCTGTCTACTTGAAAATATCATTCTTGATTTATCAGAAAACTAAAATCCTTTCCCCTTTAGAAGGAGGCAGGAAACTTTGATTCTAGTCCCTACTCAGTCACCAGTTGCTGGGTAATCTTGAACTAGTCATTTTCTTCCTAGGCTTCAATTTTTTAGGCAAATTTGGATTTTACATCTAAGTAATTTGTTGCATTCTTAAATGTGCTTTTTATTTTGTCTTGGGGAATAGTTCTCCCCATATCAATAAACTTTCTAGTTTAATATTTAAATTACTAGGAAAATAGACTTTAAAAACAGAACTTTGATTTACCCTTTTTTAACCATTTTTCTAAGTTAATTTTTACCATTTTATAATAACAGACTGTTATTGTTTTTTGAAATTTCTTTAGTTCCTGCATCACTCACTAAGTTACATGATAAAGCTTGGAAGACGAATATCTCAAATGGGCATAAAAGAAAGAGACAATTAATCCTGCTTTTTTATAACACATTAGTCATCCTATGTTACTATATGAATATTCCTCATTATCATCTCCTATTAGAAGTTGCTCTAGACAGATATTTAAATGATTGCTTGCAAGAACCAAGGAATCTAGGTACATCCCAAAGTTACTCACCTGTAGTCAATTTGATATGTCTACTTTTTTGCTAAGAAACTTTACTTCAGTACAGAAATAAGCTTTTATTAAAAAAAAAAAACTCTATATCCATCACTCTAGCAATGTTTTTTTCTTTGGCCCAGGCTTTTGATTTTATTGATGTGGGGGAAATCTTTGGTTCTTCTCCAAAAGCATATTTGAAATTACACTGTAACTTAGTCTTAGAGGCCTAGAACATGTTAGACAAAAGTTGAAGTTTTCCATATTTCACAGTTATTCTGTATAAGAGATAATACTTATACCCAAATCTTTGTGACTCTGAGGTTAGCCCTCTCTCATTTCTGGCAACAACTATAGTAGCAAACAACATTAATGATATTTGACTTGAGGAAAAATTTTGAAAGTTACAGGCTTTGGCAAGTTAATTCATTAATTTTGTCTTGGACAGGGACAGAAAGTATTTTACCACTCTTTTCTCAAATTGACCAAATTTAAATGAGCCAAATTCATTGGACATGAGAAAAGATTGCTTTGCTCTTCTCACTGTGTTTTTTTTTAACCATGATTTGGGCATGGTGCCCATTTTAGATGCATCCTGTAGGTGCCAGAAATTCTGCACTTGACTTGGGGAAAAAAATCAGAAAGTGTCTCCAGTCTAATTAATTGCTTGAAAGCTGCATGTTTACTTTCCTGTTTGTGTTTTCTTTTTAACTTTTAAATTTTCTATTCTCAGCTTTATTAAATGAATATATAATGAAAGACCATCTTCTCAATGTCTAATATATACCCTCATTCAATTTAAGTAGGCATATTATATGAAAGATCCAGGTGATACAGAAAATTAAAACTATCAATGAGGTCAGATTCTAGTGAGGGTAGGAGAGTGGCTTGATATATATCCGGATAAGGAAATAGAAAATAGACACAGTAAATGCAGGTATGTGGGGGAGGGGCATAGAGGGAGAATTTTAACATTTGTATCACAATTAAAGTCCTAAAGGATATGTCCCTTATGTTGAACATTGAAGGTATGCTAAGTATTCCAAAATATGGTATCTTGTAAGGAGGTGAGATAATGTGGCAAAGAAATCACCTTCCATTTTCTAATATGGTAAGATCTATCAAAATAAGAAGGCTTTTATTATTCATCAGCAAAGAGTTGATTATTAAGTGATGAATGTTGGTTAAGTCACAGCAACTCCTGAGACAATTTCCCATGGCATTTGGTGGAGGGGATATTATACCAATGATAGGATGCATCCTTGAAGGAAATATAGAGAAAGAAATATAGAGGCTTAATGATATTTTAATCTATTAAGGTTTTATAAAGTTACCCAAAAAAAGATTCTGCCTCCCTCTTAATTCTTGTGTTATACTTTGCTTTGATGGACATAGTGTAAACATGGAGTATTAAAGAACCAGAGATAAAAATGAAGGAAAAAATAAGTTTAGAAGGACTTAAGATTGAAGAGAGAAGCAGAAAAATGAGAAGTTAGGTGGTCAGACAGGGAAATTTCTGAGTATGAGATTTTGAAATTGGGGCAATTCCATAAGACATTTATTTTAAGACATAGCTCTGATCATGCTACTTCTCTGCTAAAATAAACATGCATAAATATATATGTGTATGTATATGTATGTGTGTGTGTTTATCTACCTATCCATACACACATACACACACCAAATGGTGCTTCCCTGTCACATCTTATATGAAGTTCAAATTTTTCTATCTGACTTTTAATGATTCGCTCATTCACTCATCTGGATTCATATCTCACTATCCCACACATATGTTCTCTTCTAGCTAGTCTCCCCAAGATTCTACAAACACATTCTATGTTGCTATGTGATTCTCTTTTCTCTCATAAATATGGATAGATGGATAAAATTTACTGATAGCATCCCCATTTGTAATATCTCGACACATTGTTTGGTTCCCCTGTACCTAAAATGACCTAAAATGTCTATCAACACCTCTTTTTTATTAAAACTTTTTAATTTTCAAAACATATGTATGGATAATTTTTCATCATTAACCCTTGCAAAACCTTATATTCTAATTTTTCCCGCTTCCTCCCTCTCCCCTAAATGGCAAGTAATTCAGTATATGTTAAACATGGCAAAAATATATGTTAAGTCCAATATATGCATACATATTTATATAGTTGTCTTGATGCACAAGAAAAATCAAATCAAAAAAGGGAAAAAAATTAGAAAGAAAATAAGATGCAAGTAAACAACAAAAAAAAGAGTGAAAATGCTATATTGAGATCCATACTCAGTCCCTATAGTGCTCTCTCTGGGTGCAGGTGGCTCTCTCCATCACAAGACCATTGGACCTGGCCTGAATCACCTCATTGTTGAAAAGAGTCACGTCCATCAGAATTGATCTTCATATAATTTTATTGTTGCCGTGTATAATATCAACACCTCTTTAAGCAACATTATATTTTCAATCTCCATCTCAAATGACTATTTCTCAATAATACACTGCTAATTACACCTTTGTTATAGAACATATCTCCCTGTTTGGAATTCACTGAATTTTGCTAATATTTGCATATTTTATAAGTGAATAAAAATTCCTTTAGAGCAGGAACTGCTTTTGTTTTTTATAGTCTCTAACACCTAGACTATTATTCAAGAAATAATAACCATTTAATAAATGTGTTTAACATAGTGATTAGTAAATATTTCCTTCTGCTCCTCCCCATATATAACACTTCTCATTTCTAGGTTTTTGTACTGGCTATAGCCTCCATAACCAAAAGGCACTTCATTCTCCTTTCTGCTTCTCAGGATCTAAGTTGTTGTTTTCCAAAGCAATCTCCAAAGCATCAGTGCTTTTCTGCTCCCTCTCCATTCCACTATTAAATGCTATATATTTATATAGTTGATTATCTGGTATTTATTCTAGTACCCTCAAGTTAATTACCTTGTATTTTTTCATTTAATTGCCACATTTGCTTATTTATTTTATTATATGTTCATTTATGGTACATATTGTCTCCTTTGAAGATAAGGACTTCTTCATCTCTGTATCCCTTGTATCAAGACAGTACCTGATACACAGAAAGCATTTAGCAAATGTTTGTTGATTATTAAGTTGGATTTAATTCATATATCTCTTTTGACAATTATATTCTGCCTTTTGTCCTAGTAGTGTGAGCATTTTTTTCAAATACTATATTTTAAGCTCCTGAAAGTCTCAGCTGTGTCTGTTTTGTCTTTAAACAAAAAGTACAGTTATGTGGTCCAGTATATAGAGTATTTGATCTTCATTAAGGCAATGTGAGTTTAACCCCACTGCAGACACTTTATAACTGAGCAGGTTATTCATTTAATCTTTGTTGCCTCAGTTTCTTCATCTGTAAAATGGGAATAATAGCACTATATCCCAGGATTGTTATTAAGGATAAAATGAGTTTATATTTATGAAGAATTTTGACTCTTTTAATACACTATATAAATGCCAGTTTTTATTAAATGCTAGCTCTCTTTTCACAGACACTTTTCTCTCCATCCTCACCCTCACCAAAATAAATAAATAAATAAAAGACTGTTGCAATATATCATGTTTAAGAGAAATTCAGTTTTTGGTAAGACCATGCCAATGTCATCAGTTTTTTTTCATTCTGAATAGAGAAGAGAGCATTAATTTGGGAGTTTTAGTTTTTGATTTCTCAACTTATAAATAAATGCATAAATAGACATATAGTCTTCTGATTCTTTTGTTTTCCATCTATAAATAATAATCAACCTGTAGTGGAAAGAGTATTGGACTTTTAGTCAAAAGACTTGGGTTTGAATTTCAGAGCTTCTATGTCCTAGGTGAGACTTTGGACAAATCTATTTACTTCCTTGCATCCCAGTTGCCTCATCTGTAAAATGAAAGTACTGGTTTCAACAGTCCCATGTAGCTGTCAACCTGTGATCCTATGATCCAATGACCCTGAGTATTGGTGAAGTTAATGATTTCTCACACTTAATAGTATTTTCTTTTTCCCAATTACATATACTGATAGTTTTCCACATTCACTTTTTCTCCCTCCCTTTTTCTTTCCTTCCCCCATCCCTGAGATGGCAAATAATCTGATGTAGTTTACACATGTACAATCATATTAAACATATTTTTACGTTAGTCATGTTGTAAAAGAAGATTTTTTTTTAAAAAAAGAGAAAAATCATAAGAAAGAAAAAAAAGAACAAAAAAGTGAAAAGAATATGCTTCCATTTGCATTCATACTCCATAGTTCTTTATCTGGATATGGATAACATTTTCCATCAGGAATCTTTAGGAATTGTCTTAGATCATTTCATTGCTGAGAACTAAGTCTACTGTAGTTGATCATTACACCAAATTGCTGTTACTATGTACAATTCTCTCCTGGCTATATTCACTTTACTTTGCATCAGTTTATGTAAGTGTTTCTAGGTTTTTCTGATACCCAAGCCTAATGATTTTAAAGAAACATATTTTGGGCATCTTAGAAGAAAAGTATATTGTGTTAGGAAAGAAATCGTCCAGTTCTTCTAAAGTCTATACTTGACTTCTTTATTTTCCTCTTGGGGAACATGTAAGCCACAGAGCTAAGAGAGTTTTATGTCCTGTAAGAAAATAGACTTTGCTGTAAAAAAGGGGAGTGGGTACCAACCTACCCATCTCTGAATCCTTTAGAGGCCTACACTTGAATATATTACAGAAACAAGTAACTTAAGTGTGTAGAAAACAATGTCTCTGCTTGGATAGTTTCCAGCATATTTCAGTAAAGCTCAGGAAAAGCTCAACTAAGCTAGACACATTTTATATTTTCCTGTGAAAAGCCTCTGTATATCGGTCTCAGGGTTAAGGACTTTGAGAAAGTTTTTATGTAGACAATAAAACATCCTTTTCTTATTTTTCTCTGTCACTGCAAAAAGAAGTCTGAGTAGAGTATGTATTCTATCAACCTCCTGGATTAGCTAATTGATATGTTATTTATGTAGGTGTTACATCCCAGGAATTTTGGTACTCTGGGCTCATTGGGTACTATTATTTTCTAATTGCAAACTCAAGATAATGAACTGTAATCATAAATCATAAACATAAATCATAAACATAAACATAAATCATAAAAAACAAATTTGGGAAAATGATGATTTTTTAAAAAGAAACTACATAGATAATGCAGACTGAAAAATCTTAATCACTTAGCCAGAAGGTAGATTTTTATGGATCGATCTAAGAGAGCAACACACAGAGTCAAATTTGAAGTGAAGCAAAAGGAAAGAGGATGTGACACAAGCCTCAAACTCTCAAGAGTCCTGGTTATTTTCTCAAATGTCTTTAAAGAGAAGTCCCCAAACATTTGTTGTTCTTGTGTAAGTTGGCTGGGGTTGTCACTGGAGGAAAAAAAATCACTTAGAAACTGATTTATCCTTCCCTTTGGTTTGTCCTAGCCTACTATGTCTATTTCTGAGACTAAGATGTACATTGGCTGAATATTAAGATAGCAAAAATTCTGTAGACATTTCAACTTTCATTTATTGGTATCCCAAATTTTCTTGTTTTCCAAACATATATACATTAGTGAAATCTCATTTTTGTCGTATTGTCTGCAAAGGTGATTCACTTTTCAAATTCAACGTATTCCAGATTGACACTATAATTTTCTTCAACCTTCCATTCCAGTGCTTCTGCTGCCACTGCTTTCCTGATCATTTCTGTTTGAAACTTTGAAGCTTAATTTTTTTTTTAATTTTTCCCTCCCTCTGTTCTTTCCTCATCCAGTCTAGCACTCATACCTCCACAGTCTCTTTCTCACCTCTTCATGGACCTGATCATATTGTCTCCCTGTTCAAAAATGTATAAATAACTCACAATTACCTGCAAGATAAAATGCAATCTTCAATTTATCTTAGTTTTTAAAACTCTTAAAAACCAACCATCTCCTCAGTTTAGCATTTTACATCTATATATTGTCACAAATCTGAAATATGTTTCGTCCTCATCCCCACCTTTCAGTATCTTTCTCTTCCATCAAGACTCAGTTCAGATGCTATAACATCTAAATAAACTTTCAGCAAAACTATTTATTGTACGCTCTTTAGCAGATAATAAAATTCACTTCCTTCCTGTTGATAAAGAACTAGAGTCTACTGGAGAAGAACAGTACATATACTTTCAGAAGAGGTCACTTTCAAGCTGAGCATTACTTAATTTATTTTGTTGTTGTTGTTATTAGGAAGGATACAGTGGCAGAGGTATATGAGAAATAACTTGTGCCAAAAAAAAATAACTAAAAAATTTAAATTAAGTTATTCTCCCTTATTGAATTTTTCTGAAGCACTTTTTGAGGACTTCCTCTTTTCATACATATTTATGTACGTGTTGTACCCCTACAACAATTGCTACCATTGATACATCACTTTATGGTTTGCAACAGATTTTGTGTTTATTATCACTTTGAGGGACAAAATTATATTTTAAAAATCTTTTTGTGAACGAAAACTTAGAACTACTATTAGTAACTGTCAAATGAATATTCAGTATTCTGTCTAGTAAATAGACATAATTCTTTCATTGCTCATCATCAATATTTTGTTTTTCTGTCACTTTAAAAATATCAAAGTTTTATAATAAAAGGTGATATGTTATAACAGATCAAGATATAATTTTGCTGTATTCATTGTTTAAGATTTAATTAAGTTAAGTGAAATCAATTAAATTTAACCAGAGTCAGATGCACTTCTTTAGTCTCCACTCTTATTCTGAGATGAAAGCTATTCCTGAATGACAGAGACTTTGCCATATATTATTGTATTCCCATTCTTATCCCATCCAATCTACTCTGGTGTATTCGTTTCACATGGGGAAAATGTATTTTGAATGAGTAAATAAATAAATTCTTAGTAGAGAACTTAAGATTAGTGTGTCATTGAGATGTTTCTGGCTTAAGCTTAGAAACTATGTTAAATAATTTTTTTTAAAGAAGGAACTTTCCATAACTGTACATCTAATATATTTCATTGAAATGATAACAAAATAAGATAACACTTAACCTGCATCTTTCCAATTCTTTACCAGAAGGAATAAATGCTATTCATGTTGTAGGAAGATTATCCTACTATGTAGCCTCTTGCTGGACACAAAGCATTTAATAAATAAACTAAACTGAATTGAATGAGTGACAGTGCATAGTATTCCCATTTTAACCTGATAAACCAGTGCCATCTACTGTACAGAATTTATCTTTTATTCAATAAATAAGTTTTCTATGAAGAAGTTAGTCATGATAGTCCTCACAACCCAATCCAGTAATCAAAGTTGTTTTACATTCTCTGTCACTTAAGTCTTTATTATGTGCATCAATTAGTAGATATATTCAAGGTCTTCAGAGAACATGTTTAACAAGGAACTTCTATTTTTTTTAATTAAAGCTTTTTATTTACAGAACATATGAGTAATTTTTCTACATTGACTTTTGCAAAACTTTCTGTTCCAAATTTTTCCCTCCTTTTCCCACCTCCTCCTCTAGATGGCAAGTAGTCTAACACATGTTAAATATGCTAAAATAAATAAATAAATAGATAAATCCAATAAATGTATACATATCTATGCAGTTATCTTGCAGCACAAGAAAAATCGGATTTAGAAAGAGAAAGGGAAAAAAAAAACTAAGAAGGAAAACAAAATGCAAGCAAACATCAACAGAAAGTGTTAAAATGCTATGTTGTGGTCCACACTCAGATCCCACAGGCCTCTCTCTGGATGTATGTCACTTTCTTAATCGCTGAACAATAGGAACTGGTTTGAAACATCTCATTGTTGAAGAGAGTTACGTCCATAAGAATTGATCATTGCATAATCTTGTTACTGTGTATAATGATCTCCTGGTTCTGCTCATTTCACTCAGCATTAGTTCATATAAGTCTTTCCCAGGCCTCTCTGAAATCATTTATTGGTTGTTTCTTACAGAATAATAATATTCCATAACATTCATATACCATAATTTATTCAGCCATTCTCCAATTGATGGGCATCCATTCAGTTCCCAGTTTCTAGCCACTACAAAAAGGGCTGCCACAAACATTTTTGCACAGGTGGGTCTCTTTCCCTCCTTTAAGATCTCTAACAAGGAACTTCTAAATGAATTCTTCTTTGGGTATGAGAAGCTGAGTGTATAAACCTTTGAGATCTAGAGAAAAGGGGGGAAGAGAGAGGAAAAAAGGAAAAAGGGAGAGGGCAAGAAAAAAAAGATAAAGGGAGAGCATAAGAGTGAGTATTGCTGATTATTCTCATGGCTTATAAATAAGATTATTTTTGGTATTGATTTAAAATAAGACTAACCCAACATAAGCTTTAAAAATTATCAAAGAGGCAAAGATTACAAATGACCTCCTAATTTATAAAATCTAATCACTATCCATATTTTACTCAGTCAATAAGCATTGGTTAAACTTCTACTATATATCAGGCATTGTGCCAAACATTAGAATTATGAAAAAAAAGACTTATTAGTATTGGTTAACAAAATCAGATTTGGCCCAATGTAAGCTTTACAAGTTATTGAAGAGGTAAAGATTACAAATAACCTCCCACTTTATAAAGGGTAACCACCATCTATATTTTAGTCAGCCAACAAACACTGATTAAGCTCCTAGTGTGTGTCAGGTACTGTTAGGGATATGCTCTCAAAAAGTTCAGCTTCTGATGGAAGGGACAAAATGCAAATAACAATTTACATACAAGATACATACTGTCAGACTCTTGCAAAGTAGAATTGCTGGCTGCTTCACTGAGCTTTTAGTTATTTATCTCATTGGGACTTGTGGGTGCATCTAAGTTCATCTTTAAAGCTGTGCTAGAAAAATAAACTTCAACTTCCTTCTTACCAACCTGTAAAAGATTTTGAGAATGGGACTAAAAATAGGCTATATAGGCAGTTGTTAGTTAGTTGTTTGGTTAATCTTGGAGTTTTACTACCAGAGCTCTGGTCACCCAAGTTTTTCCCAGAGCAGTTAATAATAAAATTAAGTTAATATTAACAAACTTAATTGCCCAGATTATGATATAAAACTAGGTAGAAAACCTTTTGATCTTATATACATAGGGCAGGCTGTCTAATGAACAAAGAACAGCACCCCAAATTAAGTGTCAGGTCAAGAGGACTTTACAAAACTCTTTTAATCATCCCAAACTCTTCTTATAGAAACAAAAGCCCATTTAGGATTAATATTTAAGAATTAAATATAATAAAAATGATTTAATAATTAAAATAATATATAATAAATGAAAATAAGATAATGATGCAGTATGTCTATAAATCATAGAATGCTATAATCTCTAAAAATTTTTAAATGAGCATCCTACTGAAGGCAGTGGAGAGATATGTAGTGAATATGAGCAAGTTGCAATATGTTGTAAATAACTCAAGAAGAGTTTGAATGAAGTATATCATCAGAGAAATATATGAGTGAAAAAGAGACTAATTACATGACAAAAACAAAGGTTAACAGGTGCTGGTCTCTTTACTATGTTAAGGGAAAGAGAGGAAGTACTTTTCTCTCCCACATCCTATCTTCCCAGGGTATGAGGTGCAACCTTTGTGGTAAACTTATATAGAAATATAAAGTAGAATTGCACTAGATGGACAGGTAGCCGTGGGTAATGGTCTCCATCTCCATTTAGGAATAACCAAATCAGTGAAATCACAGATTAGTTGAAATACTTGAGGAAGTTGTGAATTCAAATCTATTAAAGCATGGAGGGGGTATGAACTGCATAGGCAAAGATTGTACCACCTCTGGTGTAATCATGAATTTTTAAAAAGTTATCTGATTTGCTTGCCTTATGTGAATTTCTCTCTCTTCTCTGCCATTGTTGTTTTTCTTCAGTGAGTTTGTATGTGTTTTGGGAATAACATCCATAATTCTGAATTCTTCAGTAAACTCTGTAATGCTCCTAAAAGTCCCTAAAATCTTTTATTTATATAGTCAGACAGCTAGGGATTTAATAGAAGTACATTTTGAACTAATTTACAGCCTTTAATGAGATGTAAATCCCTTCAACCATTTTGGTTATCCTTACTTGGGCCCTTGTAGTCCACTTAATTTGAGTTAATGAAACTGGACAAGATGAGATCGTGACTATGATACCTGAGTATTGTTTTCCTTATCCTTTTCTGGCCCCTTACTGGTAAGAGACCACTGGATGAAGGCCTGCCTCCTGTTAACCACCATGACACCCCCGTCTTTGTCTGCTGATCATATATCTTAGGGCCTGCATGCATGCACAAATCATTTTCTAGCATGCATTCATCCATATTAAATTTAATTTGTCATCCTACTGTTTAATCTCTGAGTACATTAAGTGGAATGTCACATAGTCCTCCAGAATTTGTAATAACTGACACCAGACAGAATTCTCTTTTCTAAATAAAATCTGCAATTGAGGAAAGGAGTTAGCAGTTGCATAATTCATTATATTTATAATTATGAAGGAGGTTAAAAACCCAAGTGTCCACATCATAAAGAGAACCTTCTTTTAATTGTTTATTGGATTTCAGTCACTTAATTTTGCCAGCAACTTGATGCTTCTCTTCTCTTCCACATCATGAAGCATCTAAAATTTCTATTTGACTCTTAGCCTGAATCTTTGTGAGACAGGTAAATATCCCCATCTCTCTGCTTGGTAAGACAAGCCTGGAAAACTTGGGCCCCCGGATTGTTCTTCCAGTTGTTCTATGTCCCATTACCCTATTTTGTTCTGTTCTGCTTTCTAGGGGACTGGTATGAGCAGCTGTACCCTTTGATCCTGACCCTGAAGGACTGCATGGAGGATGTGGTGAGCCGGGCAAAGCAATCTCTGACTTTTGTGCTGCTGCAGGAACTTGCGTGCAGTTTGCCACAGTGCCTGATGCTGACACTCAGGAGGGACGTTGTCTTTAGCCAAGCAGTAGGTGCCTTTTTGCCTTCTTGTTGGTTTTATTGTTGGGTTGTTGTTGATTATATAGATATTATTATGAGCTGGACAATGGTGGCTCATTCATTTTTAAAAGTAATTTATTTTTAGCATTCAATTTCTTATTTTTTCCTTTTATATCTATAAATATCTATACTTGTTCTTCCATTCCATATATATATACATACATACATACACATATATGTATATATGTATATACATATATGCATATATATATATATACATATTTTTTTCTATTTTACAGAGCTCTCCCAATACTACAGCTCCAGAAAACAAAAAAAAAAAAAATGTGTGAAATCAAATTCTGATCAGGAAAGACAATTAAAAGTCAGAGTGAAACATTTTTCCAGGTCAATACAGCTTAGGAAGGCAGAAAAAAAATGTATATACATACACTACATATATACAAATATATACATACAAATGCAATAAAACAAAGTCTCAAAAGACTAGAAAAAAATGAAAATGTGAAATATCTTATAGGACAAACAATTAACTTGGAAAAAAAGAAATTGAAGACAGATCATTTAATAATTATTAGGCTACCTGAGAGTCATAATAAAAAAAAGTGATTAGATATTATATTTCAAGAAGTTTCTCACAGTTACATATGAATACATGCCCACATATTATTTATTTACATATATGTATTTTATATATGTGTATGTATATGAATAACAGATATCTTGGAACCAGAAGGCAAAGTAAAAGTTGAACTCTCAGGAATATTACAGCCAAAATTCAGAGCTCTCAGCTAAGGAGAAAATACTCAAGAAGCCAGAAGGAAATAAAGCAAATGCTATGGAGCCATAGCCAGTAGCACACAAGGTACCACTATAATGTACAGAATTTGGAAAATGATATAACCTAACTAGGAAAACAGTGCAATCCAAAAGAAAGAAAAACAAATATTTAATGAAATATGAAACTTCTTCCAAGCTTTCCTGATGAAAAGACAAGGGTTGAATAGAAAACTTAACATTCAAACCCAAGACTCAAGAGAGACATAAAAAGGTAAAGCTGAATGAGAGATAATGAGGGACTTAGCAAGGTTAAACTGTTTCCATTTCTTTGTGGGAAGATGATACTTGTAACCACTAAGACCTTTTTTTTTTATCATTAGGGCAGTTAGAAGTAGTTTATTTTGATTGAGGACATTGGTTTAAGTCTATTATACTGAGATAATCTCAAAAGAAGAATTGATGGCTAAGAGGATGGAATAGAAATAAAGAATGGGGAAAATTAACTCACAGAAAAGTCATACAAAAAGAAGAGTTTATATGTGGAAGGTGAAATAGGGAAGTAAGTAGCACTTGAACTTCATTTTCATTGGAACTGGTTCATGGAAGAATGAGCATACATATATACACAAATAAGCACATGCATGTACACATATACCTATGTGTGTAGATATATATGTGTATATATATATACATATATGTAATATATGGCCAATATCCTTGATGAATATTGGTGTAAAATTTTTAAATTAAATACTAGCAAGAAGATCGTAGGAATTTATCACAAAGATCAGGAACTATAAGTAGAGTGGATTCATCCTAGGAAGGCAGAAATGGTTTAGTATTTGGAATTGACCAGCTAAGTAAGAAAAAGAGTAAACATCATATCATTATACTAATAAATGCAGAAAGCTTTTGACAAAATATAATGTCCTTTTCTAATAGAAACAATAGAAAGGATAGGAAGAAATGGAGCATTTCTTAAAATGTTAAATAGTATTTTCTAAAACCAAGAACAAGCATTATGTGTAATATGGATAAGCTAGAAACTAGAAACCTGTTCAACAAGTGACAGGTAAAGCAAAAATTTCCTTATCACCACGGTACTCAAAATGCTATTATAGCAATTTTAGGCAAAAAAGAAATTGAAGGAATAAAATTAGGCAAAAAGAAAGTAAAACTATCACTCGTTCCAGATGATGTGATAGTTACTTCTAGGACTCTTGTAACAATTAGCAACTTAAGCAAAGTAGCAATATTTAAAAGAAATCCACATAAATCATTAACATTTTGATAAATTAACCAACAAAATCTATCAGGAAAGGATAAATTTCAATTTAAACAACTGGAGGCAATATAAAATATCTTTCAAGATCCATAGGAATTATATGAACACAATAACAAAACAATTCACACAAATAAATAAATTTAAATAATTGGAGAAATTCTAAATTGCTCACAGATAGACTGAGCCAATATAATAAAAATGACAATACTAGCTAAATTAATTTGATTATTTTAGTACAATTATAGTCAAACTACCAAAGAGGTAGGGAAAAAATTCCTTTGGAGAAATAAAAGGTCAAGAATATGAAAGGAGGCAATTAAAAAAAAATCTAAAGGAAATGAACAGAGCAGATCTCAAACTGTATTATAGTCTAAATAATCCTCAGAACGGTTAGGTACTAGGTGAGAAATAAGAGTGATTGAGCATTAGCTTAAGTATGACATACAATAAAGAGAAGCAAATGATCTCATGTTTGATAAACACAAAGATCTTAGCTATTGGAGCAAGAAACCACAAAGAAAAACTGTTGGCAAAAATGGAAAGCAGTTCTCTGCCTAATACCTGACTTTGTATAACAAAAGGAGCTCAAAATGGGTACATAATTTAGACATACACAGTGATATATGCAAATTAGGAGATCAGAGAAAAAAAATTCATTCATCTGTGAATGAAACAAGAGTTCCTGACCAAACATGTCATAAAGAGGCTCACAGGAAGTAAAATAGATAATTTTGATTACAAAAAAATTAATAAGTTTTTGCGCAAAGAAATACAAAGTACCCACCCAAAATTAGAAGAAAAGGAAGAAATCAGAGAAAAAACCTCATAGCAAGTTTTTCTAATAAGTGTCTCATTTCTTAAATATAAAGGAAATTGAGACAAACTTATAAAACTTATAAAAGTAAAAACCATTTCCCCCTTGATAAATGATTAAAGGATTTGAACTGGCAGTTTTCAGAAGAAGAAATCAAAGCTATCAATACTTATATATATATAAAAGCTCTAAATCACCAATAATTAGGAGCAAAATTAGAATAACTCTGAGCCATCAGATTGGCTAAAGTGACATAAAAAGAAACTGACAAATGCTAAAGTAGATGTGGGGAAATGGGTACAATAATACACCATTTGTGAAGCTCAATTTGTCCAACCATTCTGGAGAACAATTTTGAACTAAGTCCAAAGGACTATAAAACTACATATCCATTGACTCAGTTATATACTATTACTTGGTCTGTTTCCTAAAGAAATAGAAGGAAATGGACCTATATGTACAAAAATATTTTTAGCCACTTTTTTGTGGTGATAAAGAATTGGAATGTCCTTCACTTAAGGAATGGTTGAATAAGTTGTGTATATGAATGTGATCTAATACTCTCATGTTATAAGAAATAATGAAGGGGAAGATTTCAGAAAAACCTACAAAGTTGTTGCAAAGTAAAGTGAACAGAACCAGGAGAACTACCAGCAGAGTAATGGCAGTTCTGTAAAGACTATGAACTATGAAATACTGAGTAATTGATTAGTACAATTAGTACATATCTCCAAAAGACTCATCATGAAAAATGCTACCCACCTATAGATAGAAAATGGACTCGTATTTTTTTCTTTTGAAATATGACTAATTCAGAAGTTTATTTTGCAATACTTGATATATATAAAATTGATATCATAAAATATAGGAGTATATATTGTTTTTTCAATAGGTGAAGGAATATGGAAGAAAGAGGGAAATAATATGGAGATAAAAATAAATTAATTAAAATTTAAAACTAATAAAATGTAACATTTCCTTCACTTATAAAAATAAAATCAGTCTAAGCTGTCTGTTGAAATCGACCTGGTAAAGAGATCTGTCACACACACACACACACACACACACACACACACACACACACACACAC
>JAJPUD010001850.1:0-57676 GCA_023553655.1 Myrmecobius fasciatus | reverse complement strand
CACACACACACACACACACACACACACACACACACACACACACACACACAAAATCTCTGACCCAGAAAGAAGAAACTACATCTTTGTTTCTTTCCAGTCCATTGCAAATAGAGCAACCCTCAGAAAAGGTATCTGCAATTCATATCAGACAGATACTCCTTTTTTTTATTTAACCCTCAGATGACTAGATTACAAATTTGTTGATGGGAAATGCATTATTACATGCACACGAGCTGGAAAGGAGAAATATGGGAAATCTCTTTCCAACTAAGAGAGCTCTATTTCTGTAAAAGGCAGAGGCCCCTTTCATTGTAACATAAACTGTACTGGTAGCTTGGATACCACCCATTTAGTGTACCAGCTTAATTTATATGACAAAAAACAAAATATTCCATATTAATTATTATGGAATCATAATAATTACATTTGTACATTTTGTACATTTTATTGTCATTTTCCCAGGGAATTCTTGGTGCAGAAATTCTATGCATGGATGCAGACTGGCAATTAATCTGTAACTTAAAAGATTTTGTGATTTGTCCAAGGGACAGCTAAGTGATATACCCATGATGATATAAATAGTATTTGTCAGAGCCAGGATTTGAATTCAGGATCCCGGGCCTTCAGGCTGATTGAGACTCTTTTCTCCATGAAATACTGCCACTCATTATGTTTATAAGTATGTGCATGTATGAACATGCACCCAAGAGGTTGCTCAATTCTGGTGACCTGTCAGCCTGTAAAAATTCATTACTTAAGATAGGGGGTCACTAGATCTAGGATCCATTGGTAATAGAAGAGGGGAAAAAATTCCCTTCCTTTACACTTCCCCATACTTTCTTATAATCTTAAATTAGATTCCAAAATCATGAGGAAGAGAGAAGTCATTGAAATTTTAAAGAGCCCTTCATTAATCCACCCTCCTTCACTTTATCTTTTACCCATGGTTTTAACATTTGACCAGAAAGGACCAGAGGATCATAAATCCTAAGCTAGAAGGTACTTGTCATGTCTTGTAGTCAAGCCCCCTTGAAGTCCAGATGAGAATACTGAAGTCCAGATATGTGCAGTAATTAGTACATTCAAGCACATATGCATAGAAAAAAGCTGAGTCGGATTCAAACCTAAGTGCTCTGACACTGGATCCACTGGATCACTATTCAGTGATGGGCAAAAGACAATGAGAATTCCTCTTACAATACCTCTAGTTGGCCACTGCTTAGAAAAATGAAGTAACGAGGCAAAGGGAAAAGAGGCACTCCAAATAACCTCATTGTCTTTAGTGGTTCTGCCACTGCCCACCATGTACCATGGAACTACTCTCCTAATGGGTTCCTTCCTTGTGTCAAAGACTGCCTTTAATAAATATTCATGTATATGTATGTACTCATATATGCAAATACATATAGTGTATGTATATATATGTGTGTGTATATAGAGAAATAGATAGATGTACATATATAGTTATGTAAATTATAGTATAAATCCCAAACACAATTGCATTAAATATTATGAATATTATAATCATTTCCACAAAAGACCCATGAAGACCTAATTATCTTGAAATATTTAAAAATTAAGAGAACAGTCCTATTTAAATATATTTATCTCATCCTTTTCTTAGCTTGCAGGATTGGTCTGTGGATTTATAATGAAATTACACTCAAGTTTGCATGATCCTGATTTCCTCCAGCAGCTTCACATGGTGGGCTTGGTTGTACAGTTTGAGGGATTACTGAGCACGTACAGTAAGTATTATTCTCTTTGTTAAACTTTATGAACATATCACTGGACACAGATTTTTAAGATCTGCATGAAACACTAGGAATTTATTCTTTAGTTGAACAACACACGACATTTACTGTAGATTTTTGTTCATCTACATCTGTGCTATAATGAAACCTTTCATATGCAGATGATTTTATTTTTCTAGTTTGTTTTGAAAGTATAACTATAGTGGATTGTAATATGAAACCCTTAATTTTTCATCTTTAAATATAGGAGGGTTATATTGCCATTTACTTTCAAATACTTAATTGTCTCAACTGCTATCCATTCAGATGTGCTAATTAGGGCACAAATATCTTTTTCCCTTGGCCAATCAGGGCAGTGGGGTCAAACAGACAGCTTGGTTCCAGCACCAGTAGTTTTTAATCTAGCCAGAATTGTCATTGATGGAAATTAAAAATCAGCCTTACCAACATCAAAGAGGCATTTTCTTTTACAACCTAGTTAAAATTCCCTCCAGCTTCTAAGTAAATATGTGCCACTTTCCTTCCCTCTAAGAGGACTTTAACTGTTGGAGTCTGACAAAACCATACTGTTTCAACCCTGAAAGCTATCAGGTCCAGAGGAAAGCTTTTCAAATGGAATCACTGTACTCAATGTTATGCACTCAAGTGCCTAGAGCCAATTCCACTATGGGCAGATAATCCCTAGTGACATTTTTGTCAAATGACTTCTTTGTAATGAGAGGCCTTTTCCCTGTTCAGGTGAAGAAATTGGAATGTTGGAGGATATGGCTGTCGGCATTTCAGATTTGGGGAAAGTAGCATTTAAAATAATAGAAGCCAAATCCAATGATTTCTTGCCAGTTATAACCGGAAGGCGGTAAGTAGTGACTATTTCCTAAGCATTAAGTCCTCCTGGATCCCTAGGATTATTTTCTTTCAGAAAAGCTGATAGTATCATAAGATTTAATTCTAGAAAGGACCTTAATTTCATCAAATCCAATCCTGATCATTTTATAGATTAGAAAATTGATGATTACTTGACAGGGGCTACATAAATAAGCATTTCAAGAAGAATTTGAATCCATATGTTCTGGACTCCATGCTACCTCTCTAATAGACGTAAATGGAAATGAAAGAGCTCCATATCCCCCCCCCCCCATTTTGGGGCTTCAACCACTTTTTTGTAAAATACTATTAGTTATATGGATAAAATTAACATCTAGCAAAACTCAAATGCAAAAAAAAAATTAAAAAAAATAAATTTCCATAATGGAAAATGTTATCAAGTCAAGCTGATGAAAACTCAGAAACTACTTCTCATGGGCTAGGTGCTGTGCAAGAAAATCTCTTCCCTTAGGAAGCTTGCATTCTAATAGAGTAGGGGAAGACAACATGTAAAAGGTCACATAAAAATTAAAGGGCTAGGCAAGAAAAAATAAAAGCACCTTCTATGAGGGCTGTAAAGCTCAGGAACAGAATTACACCCTGTGAAGGTATAAAGAAATGGTTGCCTTTAACATGCTCCTTAAAATGAAAGTTCTGAGGGCAGTCAGCCAAGCAGAAGGAAAGACCAAAGCAGCAGAAGGTACTTTCAGTGTAAGAGGTCCAAAGTAGGGATTCCAGGATGAGGAGTTTTTCATGACATAGTAGTGATTCTAAGAATGGGACTCATGCTTCTAATTAGTTAGCTCAGGTCATTGGTTCTCTCCCATATACTACTGTCAGGGGGTACTCATGTGCAGAGTAGGGATTCTTTTCATTTATGGGTACTTGAGCAACCTTCTGACTCCAAAATTCTGTAACTGTAAATATTTGTTGATCTACTATTGTACTGAATGCATCAATGTTCCTATGAAATATGGTGAATTTTACAGGATTTCATGACTGTGGCTCTTTTCTCTCCCCCCCCCCCCATTTATTAGGATCTAACTTTCACTTTTTGCCGGAATCGTTTACTTAATGGCGTCATAATTCTTGAGATGACTGTAAATTAAATTCAGCTAAAAGCAGCAACATTTTAGAAAAAGAAAAAAAAAAAGATGTATTTCCTCCAACAGGGGTATATACCTCCATTTTTCTTAATTATTCCTGACAATTCACTCCCAGATTGTGAGACTTCCGAGAAGAGTTGGAAATAAATAGCCTAGAAGGTCAGAGCATGATAGGCAAAAAAATCAGGAATAATTAAGAAAAATGATGGTATTGTAGAGTACTCCTCAAAGAGGAGAAAAGCATTGCTCTGTAAATCATTTCAATCCGAAAGGCCCCAATTCAACCACTGCTGCTGTGTTGGCCATCAATTTCTCTTTCTGTAAAGATTCTGGAGGAAGTCTGATTCAAAGTAGACCTACGTTCCTGGAAACATTGTGACTGGAAGGAAGAGAGAAATAATCCTCAGAATCCCTCTTTTTATTTCCCTTCCTTTTGAGGAGGGGAAACTAACATGTGATTCCATGTCACAGCATAAAAGGAAACTATTATCCCCTACATGTCTTCATTTAAAAAAAAAAGTCTCTTTAATTCTTTATGTAGGCAAGATAACTGAATTGCTTTCTAATTAAAGGCAACCAGAGGCTAAATCAAAGATCACTGGGAAATATAAAGGGCACCCTGAATCTCATTCAGAATGATAATGTGATGAGTATATTTTTAATCATTGCTATTTCCTTTAATAAAACCGAGAAAAGCCCAGAAATAAGTCTTCCTCACACATTGCTATCAGTCAGTACCAATCCATGAAGTGCTGAGATTAGCACAAATAAAAATTGTTATTTTTATATACATCACAGAGTAACTTTCTTTTTTTTTTATTAAAAGCTTTTTATTTACAAAACATATGAGTGATTTTTCTACATTGACCTTTGCAAAAACTTTTTTTCCCAAGCTTTTCCCCTCCTTCCTCCCACCCCCACCCTTAGATGACAGGTAATCTAATACATGCTAAATATGTTAAATTATATGACAAATCCAATATATGTATACATATCTATACAGTTATCTTACTGCACAAGAAACATCATATCTAGAAAGAGAAGAAAAAAAAAAACAACCTAAGAAGGAAAACAAAATGCATGGAAATATTCACAGAAAGTGTTAAAATGCTGTGTTGTGGTCCGTACTCAGTTCCCACAGGCCACAGAGTAACTTTCTAGGGAAAATTGAAGCAAGCTTTGTGTAGGAAGAAGTTCAACAATGTTTAGCATTTATGTTTCTTACTCAGTCATGTAAATCCAAAGACAAATAGCTCAATGCCTTTCATCTGAAGGACACTACATATACATGAAGTCATTGATGAGAGGCAAAATAGCCTAAGTGGGTAGAAGTCTTGGGTTTAGTCCTTACCTCTGACACTATCTATATATCCCCTTCACCTCTTAAAAAGCCTTAGTCTCCCTACCTGTGAAATGGGGATAATGATATGTAACAATCTATCTAGTATGTAAAATATTTTGAAAATATTTCAAATCTATTCATAAATGCCAATTGGGCATTTTCCCACATTCCTTCCCAAGAGGCAGATAAATAGTCAACTTTCTATTACCATGGCAGTTAAAAACAAGAATGACAATCATGATAAATGGTACCTGTGTGAGAAATCCTGATACTGTTCCTCATCACTGAGTTCATAGCTGTTCAAAATGACCATAGGACACAGCTTCTTGGTCACATACAGATAACTACATGGGACAGTATTCTTATATCCATGCTTCAATGAGAGAAACTAAGAAAAAAAAAGGAACTGATATGACAAAGAAATTCCATGTTTGTCTGAGGATTATGACTTTTATTGCCCCCAAACACATAATAAAACTTCAGCGTTACCTTATTCTTAGACTACTTCACCACAGTTTACTTTAAATATAGATTAATTCCTTACATTTTCATAGCCAATGAAAATCCCCTACTCCCCAAATCTCGAAAACACAAAACTTTTGGCTTTGCCCAATTATTGTTATTGGTTCTTGCTATCTGTGACATGGGGAAATTCAGTTCATCTCACTGAGCCTCATTTTCCTACTTGGAGCAAAGAAGGGGTGAGACTAGAATTGACCTGTAAGTTTAGTTCCATCTCTAAATCAGGGATCCTCTTATCCAATGATTATTTTTGTTTTCCTCTTTTCTCTGAATGGTTTGCCCATCAGACTGAGTAAAACTTATAGGAATCATCAGCTTTTTCCTCCAATAAGCCAATCAGAAGGAGCTCCTAAAGGGGGATATCTTTTTGCCTTTTATCATAAAATCTTAACAATATATAGGATGTGAAACTCTTTCCCTCCTTTTGTTTGTTTCTTTGTTTTGCTCCAGCGAACATTATGTAATAGAGGTCAAACTTCCAGCCAGGATGTTTGAGGTGCTGCCACTAGAGATTAAAGAAGGGAAGCTATTACATGTCTACCCAGTCCTCTTTAATGTTGGAATCAATGAACAGCAAACCTTGGCAGAGAGGTAAGTCTATAATGGAATTCCTGCCACCATTTCTCTGTGATGTGTTGTGAAGTCCCAGATGTTGCATGGAATCAAGCTCAACATTTTTTCTTCTATCAATCGTAATTTGTTAAGCAAGAGGAAAACATCAGATTTAAGAAAGCTAGTTCCAGACTCAACTCAAATATATGATAAACCAAAGAAAATATGAGTAGTTAAATTGAAATATATTTAATGAACCATTTAGTTTTGCAAAATAAAAATCTAGTTCAATAAAATTAATGTGAATTAGCTGTAAATGTAACTAATGTGTTGATGATAAGCACTCTCAAATGGTCATTTTCTTTGATCTTTTCTCTAAATCAAGTGTTTTATTTCACTTTAGTCAAATAATAATTTCCAGCTCTGTGCAAACTGAATAGTCAATAATTAATAAACAGTTATTTATTAATATTAATCACTATTACCATGTGCCAGGCACCATACTAAGCATTTGAGAGAATTTATATACATATATGATGTGTGTATTCATATATATGTATACATATACATATATATGTATGTATGTGTATATGTGAGAATGAGAGTTCCTATTCTCAGAGAGCTTATAACATAATCCAGAAAGGCATTACATTAAAAGGAAATTGAAAGGAGTTGACTCGGTGAAAAGGCATATTATTTGACTCAAGGATGTGGTTGAGAAGCCAGTAACATCCAGAGTAGTGTATCCATCAGAAATGAAATGTTTTGAGCTGAATTCCTTCTTTAAATGGAGGTTTTGGAGTTCATCACTCCACCCTTCAATCAGAGGGGTAGAGGGAAGTGATGAATGGTAGTTTTTTTTGTCTTTTCCAATCTAGAGAATATTAGCAGTAGCAAGGATTTATCAACATCTGAAGGTCCAGCCTTGTACCTTACAGTTCTGTTGAATAGATCAGTCCTATATCTTGCTGCTTAAAGTTACCAGCTGTGTGATCCTGAGCAAGTCACTCTTTCTGCCTCTGTTTCCTCATCTGCAAACGGTTGTTAATAAAAGCATCTACCTCCTAGGATTGTTGTTAGGATCAAGTGAGATGATAAAGGACCTATTATAAATTTTAACTATTAATACTATTGTTATTTTTAATATTAACTGTATCAGATGGTAACATACCTCTTGGAAGAGCTTAAGAGTGGTCCCTCAGTTCCTTGGATATTCCCTGAGATGTGTGTGTATGTGCACTTATTCTGATCTTTGAATCCTAATGCTTCTATATTGCCAATTTTGAACATGTAGCCTATCTGTCATTCCCACCTGCTTTTTACTTAGTAATCATGAACATTCTGCTTGCTTCTATTCCTCCAGTATCAAACCTGGTTTTCTCACTCCCTACCCTTACCCTCGATTTCATGATTAATCTTACCCTTGATTCCCATGGTATTGAAGGCCATGCTCAGCAGTGTGTTTTAGGATCTTCTTTGTTGATTCTTGAACCCTACAAAGATACATTTGTTTATTGGTTTTCACTGTGATTACAAGACAAAAAATTACCATTTAGATGTGTTTATATAACAAAGTGTTTCTGTTCATATTTTTTACATAAGAAACTATTAGGTTTTTAACAGAAAGCCAAAATAAATAGGAAGTTTGGCCAATAATAGCTACATTTAGATCTAGGATTTTGGATTGCTTTTCTTAAACCTAATTAGTTCTCTGATATATTCAAAATAAAATCTGGCAACCTATTCTTTCTCCTTTATGTTTCCTAAAATCTATGACATAGCACTTAGTGTCATTACTGAATTAATTTTCAGAAGTAGAATAGAGAAAACATGTAAAATATTTACTTGTCCTCAGCCATTGATTAGTAAGCTCTAACCCTCTTTAGTAAAAGTGTTTGCCCTTCATATCCATATGGGACAATTTTTAGTTAAAAGGACTTTAAAAAGGAGGCAGACAATTGCTTTATAAAGAAAGGTTAGAGTTAAGAGTATTAAAGATTATTCCAGTAAGAGTCAATTGTGATAAGAATAAGTAGCAGATTTTGTGGAAGATTTATAGTGGCAATCAGTCTAGCACACACACACACACACACACACACACACACACACACACACAAATGTAGAACATAGTCAACACAAAATGAAAATGGATAGAAGGCACCATTTAGGGAAGGAATTTTTACCTCAGTGTCTATGAACTTTTTTAAAAAAATCAATAATTGTATTTCAACATAAGTGGTTTCCTTTGTCATCCTGTGAATTTTATTTTATTAACTTAAAAAAATGATCCTGAGAAGGGGCTCATGACACAGAAATAGTAAAAAAAAAAAAAAATCCCTGATATATGGTGAATGCTGACTTTTACTTATCCTAAATATCTTTTTTTCAAATCTTTTCATGCTAGTCAATTCAGTTTCATATCCACAAGAATTTATTCTTATCTTATAGGAGCAAAGCATTATTTCTGGCACTGTAAATATAAAGAGGAAAAATATAGTCTTTATTTTCAAAGGAATTGACATTCTCCTGTAATAGCTATTGTTTGTTTGTTTTTCCTATGAAGCTGAAGCATTACCAGCCATACTTTTTGTGACTTTTATCTTAACTTTGGCTTTGTTTAAGAAAATAACTTCCTTGGTTACTTTTATTTTTTTTCTTTTAATAAAACTTTTTATTTACACAACATATGAGTGATTTTTCTACATTGACCTTTGCAAAAACTTTTTTTTCCCAAGCTTTTCCCCTCCTTCCCCCCACCCCTCATCCCTAGATGACAGGTAATCTAATACATGCTAGATAGGATAAATTATATGACAAATACAATACATGTATACATATCTATACAGTTATCTTACTGCGCAAGAAACATCAGATCTAGAAAGAGAAGAAGAAAAAAACAACCTAAGAAGGAAAACAAAATGCATGGAAATATTCATAGAAAGCGTTAAAATGCTGTGTGGTGGTTCACACTCAGTTCCCACAGGCCTCTCTCTGGACGTATATGACTATCTTCATCACTGAACAATAGGAACTGGTTTGAATCACATCATTGTTGAAGAGAACCATGTCCATCAAAATTGATCATCGTATAGTCTTGTTGCTGTGTATAGTGTTCTTCTGGTTCTATTGATTTCACTCAGCATCAGTTCATGCAAGTCTCTCCAGGCCTCTCTGAAATCCTCCTGTTGGTTGTTTCTTACAGAATAATAATATTCCATAACATATATATATATACCATAATTTATTCAGCCATTCTCCAATTGATGGGCATCTTTTCAATTTCCAGTTTCTTGCCATCTAAAAAGCGGATATCACAAACAGTTTTGAAAATGTGGGTCCCGTACCACAATTTCAAAACTGTTTTGGATATAGGCCCAGTAGAAACACTGCTGGGTCAAAGGGTATGCACAGTTTGATAACTTTTTGAGCATAGTTCCAAATTGCTCTCCAGAATGGTTGGATCCGTTCACAGTTCCACCAACAATGTATCAGTGTCCCAGTTTTTTCCCACATCCCCTACAACAGTTATCATTATCATTTCCTGTCATTTTAGCCAATCTGACAGGTGTGTAGTGGTATCTCAGAGTTGTCTTAATTTGCATTTCTCTTATCAATAGTGACTTAGAGCACCTTTTCATGTGACCAGAAATAGTTTCAATTTCTTAATCTGAAAATTGTCTGTTCATATCTTTTGACCATTTATCCATTGGAGAATGGCTTGAATTCTTATATATTTGAGTCAATTCTCTATATATTTTAGAAATGAGGCCTTTATCAGAACCTTTGGATGTAAAAATATTTTCCCAGTTTACTGCTACCCTTCTAATTTTGTCTGCATTCATTTTGTTTGTACAAAAACTTTATATTATATTATATTTATATTATAAAGCAGTGGTCACCAAAACCATTTGGTACTGGATAAGAAATAGAGTAGTGGATCAGTGGAATAGGTTAGTTTCACAGGACAAAATACTCAATGACAATAGTAATCTATTGTTTGATAAACGCAAAGACCCCAGTTTTAGGGATAAAAACTCACTATTTGACAAAAACTGCTGGAATAATTGGAAACTAGTATGGAAGAAATTAGGCATTGACCCACACCTAACACCATATACCAAGATAAGGTCAAAATGGATTCATGATCTAGGCATAAAGAATGATATTATAAACAAATTAGAACAATGTAGGATGGTTTACCTCTCAGACCTGTGGAGGGGGAAGGAACTTGTGACCAAAGAAGACCTAGAGGTCACCTTGGTTACTTTTAAATAACAATGGATTTTCATGTAAATCCAGTCAGAATTGTCAATGAAAGGATTACGTGAGACTGGCAGAAGTGCTTTGCATGGCACACAGATATGTATTGCTGTGCTATCAGAAGTAGAAAGAGCCATAAGTCGTTATCAGAGTATGAAATCTAGAGTAAAATCTAAATAAGCACCACACGGAATTATTGTGAAACAAATGAGATACAAGCCAAAGTCAAGGTCTGCATATGAGTGTAATTTGTTGGATTTACTGGAAAGTAGCAGAGTTGAAAGTAAAGTGTGAGAAAAAGCAAAGTTTCTGTGGAAAATGAGGAAGAACAAACCAAGGAAGGAAAATTTGTTGGGCTTAGTGGATGTTCCTAGGAATCATTACTTCATGGAAATTTTGGTTTCCAATTTTGCCTCCTTAAAGAAGTCTTGCTTGAGATAGCCACATAACAGGTGGATACTTTATTATTTTTTTCTCCCACTCTGTTTCTGAGTTAGAATACTCTTCTCAGAAAAATCTGATTTTTTTCATATTTCTGACACATCCAATATTAACTATGGTTTTATGGTACAATATATTGAGTTTTGTTTCTAGCTTGAACTTCTTAAATGTAGAAGTCGATATCTAACCTGCCCAGTTGCACAGCTGTGGAATGATATTATATAATTATGTTATTAGATTATAGGTAATGTATTGTACCAACTCTGATTCTGAAAATAATATAGAAGGCATGATTTCAAATACAAATTCTCCTATATACTAGGTTTTGATATGGGACAAATCATTTCCCCTCTCTGGGACTCTGTTTTTTATCTGTGAAGTGATAGAGTTGGATGAGATGTTCCCTAAGATCTTTTCTGTCTCTAAATTTAATAATATTATACCTTATCTCTGTGCCCCCATTTCCTCTCCTTTGCTAGACTTAAAAGGGTGTGTGTGAGTATATGTGTGTGTGTTTTATTACTTTGTACACTGAGCCTAAATGGGATGGCCATTATTTGGAAGGAAAGAGAATGGAAATAAATAAAAAGACAATAATTTGCTTAGTAGCCAAAGTCACTAATTTAATCCAATAATGTAAACACTTCCCCTAGCAGAATGGGTAGCTGTGTACAATTTGTTCTAAGGCCATTAAGGTATGTGAAACAAGAGTTTTGGACCTTTATCAAACATGGGAGTCACCAAGGTCAACCATTGGGCCATTGCCAGTTATCTTTACTTTTGTCCTGCCATTGAACTTTAATGACTATGGAAGACAGAATGAGACTTTCAACTTTGTGCAACTCTATCTTACTTAAATCCAATTTATGGGCAAACAAGAAATTACTTGTGATGTCATTGGTTGTCTTCAAAAGCAAAGGACAAGCAAAAATAACAACTTTAGGCAAATATTAACTGTTCTGTTTCATTTTCCATATCTTTAAAAGAGGCAATTGGATCAAATGACTTCTTAGATTGAAGATTCTATGATCCTATATTTTTTCCAGTCATTATCTACAAGGTTGCTGACATATCTAAATGAAATTAGAATAAGAACAAGAGCTAATCCTTATATAGCGATTTAAGATTCACAAAACATTTCATAAATCTCATTTGAACTTTACAACAACCCTGTAAAATAGTTGCTCTCATTGTACTGAAACTGAGGCACAAAGATAAAAAATTATTTGCACTAGATTACATAATTAATATGTAGGAGAGTTGGAATTTGAAATTATGGCATCTATCTTTAAGTCCAGGGTCCTACAGCTACTCAAAGCTGGTGCAATATATTACCAATAACATAGTAGCATATCATTTAAAGATGAAAAAAAATTGAAATGAAAAGAGGTTACATAATTTTGTCAGAGTCACATAGGGAATAATAAGTATCTTGATCTCAGGTCTTTCTGATTCTCAAACTAGTTCTCTTATCTACTAAACTGGCAGGGTGCCTCATTAGGCAGACAATCTTGTTTGAATATAATATGTACATATTTGATGCCATCTTTAAAACAATTACAGGTAACTACTTGTGGAGAAGAAAGTAACTATAATATTATAGAGGCAAGATATTTTTAAGATAATTTAATCACCCAAATGAGTCAGAAAAGTACCTTTCTCTCAAATCTAATATAAACAACTTGTTTAATTATAAAAGTTTTATGAGATGTTTTGTGGAAAAAGGTAGCCTTTTGGCATCGTAGCCAAAACAAAAAAGATCCATATAATTCCAGCTGTGTACTATATCGAATAGTACCATAAGTATAATGAATAAAAAAGAAAATCATCAAATGGCAAATTTTTGGCAAGTCATTAACAAGATGGATAATATCTTAGGAAGGGAAATCTGACAATGAATTGGTAAATGGACAGAGAGTAGAAAGAATATGAGGCAAAAAATTGTAGGAAATGTTGAAATCATTTGTTTACTGATTGAATTGGAGGGGGAGGATATAAGAAAGAATTAAAGATTACTCCTAAATAGAGAAAAATAGATGGAATAACAATATAGTTAGGTTTTTCTATTTGTAGTTGAGTGATTACCAAAGACTGCTGATAAATGGATTGATGGCTTCTTGGAGGGATGTTTCTTGTGGAATATAACATGGTACCCTATTCTATTTGGCATTTTTTAATCAATGTCTTGAATAAAAATGTAGGAATATTCATCAAATTTTTAGTGAAAAAATATATCAGATGACAGAATTAGAATCTATAAAGGTACCTCCTGAGTAAAATTATGGTCTCACACTGGAAAGATGAAATTTAATAGAAACAAATATATAACACTTGCTTAGTTTCCAAAACTCAACTGTGCTCGTGTAGGATGTGAGCAACCTGAAAATAACTTATTTAAAATTGGCTTAGGAATTCTTAACTGCATGTGAACTCATAATGCATCCATATTGTAATATGGTAGCCAGGAAAGCTAATATATTTTTTGGGCTATGGTAATAAAAGTGAAATAGTCATCACAGAGATGATCCAGAGCATCTATAGAAAATGAATGACATCCAGTTCTGACCCTCACTTTATGGGATACTTTGACACATAGAGAATAGAAGGCATTGATACCCTATAATATACATTTATTCAAAAATCATTTTTTAAGCATGAGCCAAGAATTGTGCAAAATTCTAAGGACTCAAAGACAAAAAAGCAGAATCTTCTCAGGCTTCAAGTTTATATTTTCTTGGAGGAAAACAGCATGTATATAGAAAATGAGAGAGAGGGGGGACACTAGGGAAAGGGGGACAGGGAACAGGGAAGGGGGAAAGATATGAATGGATAGAGATAGAGATAGAGATGATAGATATATGTATGTGAGTATATCTTTCTGTACATACATACTCAGTAGAAAAAAGATACAAAATGCCTATGAAGGGTGAATATTAGGTACTAAGGAAATCAGTATAGACTTTTTCTGGGAGATATCTGACTTGAGCTTTTAAGTTATTCTACAAGATGAAAGTGAAGAAATATCTTCCAACATGAGAATAGCCTAAACAAAGGGGGAAAAACATGCAATATTCTATAAAGGAGACAAACAGCTTCTAAACTGATTTGCCTGGAATGTTCATGAAGAAAAGTAATCTGCAATAAGCCAGCTAAAGCAACCTGGAGCCGAATGAAAAGAGCTTTAAAAACCAAATGTAGTAATTTCCCTTTTATCCTTGAGGCAAAATGGAGACATTAAAAATCATGAAGCAGAGGGGGGAATGACATGATCAGATTTGTGCTTTAAAATTGTCAATTTGGTATCATGTGAAGAATGAATTAGAGAGGGGACCATGAAATGCAAGACCAATTAAAAGACTGAAGCAATAGTCCAGTTGAGAGGTGAGAAGGATCAGAAGCAGAGTGCTTGGTGATTGGATGAGTGAAAAGATGGAAAAGATGCAAGATATATTGTGGAAGTTAAATTCACAACATTTGACAGCTGGATGCCCTATACAAAGTCAGTTTGTTACAAAATCTAGAGCATTTAAAGCAGAATAGGCCATAGGCACAATTTTTTAGGTATAAAGCATTCTGATTTTTAAAAAGTATGGTGTCAAGTTAGCTATCATAGTATTTATGTGATTTGCATAAGAAGTTTACATTTTGGGAAGCATGGATGAGCAAAAACCTCTTGGAATGAAAAGTTTTCAAAGTGATAGATTATCTAATCCCAAACTGTAGACCACCAACCAGCCTACCCTTCCTCCCCCCCAAAAAAAACAGAGATAGAGAGTTTGTGAAATCATTTACAAATCTACCTTTCCCTCTTCTTTCTCCCAACTCACCCCCCCAATAAAATATGATTTCTTAAAAAAAAATTGGCAACTTTTTTGAGGGAAGAGATGACTTCTTGAGATGAGGAAATAATAAGGACTTTTGAAAGCTTGGAGGAATTTTTTTTCCCCTTAAAAATAGAATGCTTAAGAAAAGAAAAGCCTTAATGGTTAACTAACTAACTAATTAATTAATTAATTAATGGTTTTCAAATTCCTAAATCAAAAGCACAAAATTGTATTTCACAAAAGATCAGTGAATCAAAAGGACAAAAACAGTGTTATAGCCCAACGTTCTAAGTCAAATTAGGGGAAACTAATTACACAGAGTCCACATAGGTATGTGGAATTCCTGTGGTGTCCGGAGACTTAAATCAAATAGGATGCTATGACAAAAGCAAAGTCAGGATTTTCTGGGAAGTTCAACCAGGAACAAGTGTTTGTGTTAAGAGATGGAAAGCACAGGCATTTGACAAGGCACTCTAGGGAGTCTTCACAGTTCCAGCACAGAAGAGAAAGAATAAAAGGCAATTGGAGATACCCTGATATTTTGAGGAAAAGGAAATAAGGAAGTTCACACCCAATGCTCTTTCTTCCTAAGAGGAAAATCAGGTTACTTTCTGGTTGTAAGGAAGGGTGGGGAAGATTTAGAGATTGAAAAAAATTGAAAAGTTCAGGAGAATTGAAGTATCTGTTGTTTGGAGAATACTTTAAAAAAAGAGAAATTCCCTTCTTAGAAAGTCTTAGAATCATAATTGTTGTTGTTGTTGTTGTTTTTCATTGCCTTCATTATCCTTCTCTTTGAAGATTTGGAGATGTCTCTCTGCAAGAAAGCATTAATCAGGAAAACTTTGGACTCCTCAAGGAATATTGCCAGTTGTTTACTGAAAAGATGCCTCCTGAGTGTAAGTATCCACTTTCTTGCTTATTTGAACAAAAAGAGCATAAAATGGGGTAGGAGGGAGGGGGGAAGATCATTATCTCTATTGACTTTGAGACAGAGCTACTGATTTCTAGGAATATCTATGGAGTTATTCTGACCTCTTTTGGAGGTCTTCCTGACCATATCTTGCATGTTTGTTGTGACCCTGCTAAACATAAAAAGTAAAAGAGGAGTAACTACAAATCCAAATGAGAGTTTATCAGAAACTTGTTTATATCAAATAGTTATATTAGATATCCCATATACAGTTAATGTTTCTAACCTGCAGTAGACAGACTATAATATATATCCTTAATATGCTTTAAAGATAATTATGGATAGGAAGAAAAATATATTATATGGAATAATAAAGATGGATGAAGACACTTAAAAATTAAAACCCTTACAAAAATTTATATCATCTCAAGTACATTATAAAAACTGTAATGATGTGAGGTACTTGCTTTAAGTGCACAAAGACTAAAAGTCAGTAAGTCAATAAACATTTCCTATGTACCTCCTATGTGCCAGGTGGGTAGCGAGGTGGTAGATTGTACAGATTTCTGAGTCTAGACTCAGAACGACTTATCTTCCAGGGTTCAAATCTGGTTTCAGACACTTACTAGCTATATGACTCTGGCAAGTCACTTAACACTACCTCAGTTTCCTGATCTGTAAGATGAAAAATGAGCCACAGAAGGAAATGGCTAACCATTCTAGTCTCTTTGCCAAGGAAAACCCCAATAGGTCCATAGAGTCAAATAAGACCAGAAATGACTCAGTTGCAATAACAACAACAAAAATATATGCCTGACACTGTGTAAATGCTGGATTTATAAAGAAAGAAGACAGTTCCTGCCTCCATTGAGGGAGACAAGCTGGAGAAAGAAGCTGAAAAGGGGAGGGGGTGTACCAGGCAGACATAATGAAGTCCAGAGTACCAGAGCTGACTGGGAAATGAGAAAATTGTGGCCCTTGGTATCCTCCTTAAATAGGGGATAGAGAAGATTCCTACCATTGTCCACCCTATAACCTCTCCAGTCAGAAGGAGGGAGGAACATCAAACACCTGGAGTATTTAGGTGGTGAGAGTTTCAGGGTTGATGGATTCAAGCCTTGCAGGATAAGGAGATTCTGATGAAGTCCAAAGGAATGCAGCCAGGTGGCAAATGAAGGAATGCACAAAATAGGTAAAATACAACCCTTCTCTCCCTAACACCCCACACCATTTGATGGAGCCATTATTATTTTTGTTCACATTATTGTTCAGTGGATTAGAATCCTGTGTTGTTTTAGTTAGAAAACCTGGATTCAAATTTTAACTATCACTTCTCATCTGTCACCTTACACAAATCACTGAATTTCCCTGTTTCTTCATCTTTAAAACGAAAATGTCGTAGTAAATGGTCACTGGGATTTCTTCTAGGAATATGGTCCATTTTAGTTGTGTGACTTTGAAGACAAATCTTTTCATCTATAAAATGATTTGGGGGCAAAAGGAGGGCGGGACTAAATAACTCTTAAAATTTCTCTCGTCTAAAGTCTTGTGACTTGTGAAATGTATGAATCGGTGAAAAGAAGAAAAAAAAGTCACTTTACCTTGACATTATTCAGTTTTTTCTTACCATCACATGGCAACTGACACTGTAAGCAGTTCAGCAGCAGTGAGCCAAATATTGATTTGGAATTCACCCAGATACAGTAGAAAATCCTTATGAAAATGTACCCAGAAAGAAGACATTGGACTTTTATAAAGTACAGAAAGCATGTGTAATTGTAGAATAGAATTTGGAGCTACTGTTTATCATCATAAAGTTTAGCTTGAGCTTTTTTTTTCCCCATGGGAAGAAGTTTTCATTTAATCAACAAAAACATAGTGACCTGCTATAATTGTAAGAAGCACCTCTTATGATTAAGAAACACAATGTGCTGTGTACATGAATTGGAATAGTTTTGGGTTCTAATTTCACCTCTAATACATTCTGTGTGATCGTATGAGGGTATTTTTATGAACAAGTCCCTCACCCTTTTTCATCCTCAATTTCTTCATCTATATAATAGGTAAAGTAATGGGAGTTACTTTGAGGGTTATTGTGAGTGTCAAATGAGATGATAAATATAAAGAATTTTCAAACATTAAATAACTGCAAAAATGTCAAATATTATTCAAGATGCTTTATCAGATGTAAGGCAAACTGTGATCCGCAAACAAGAGCTACAAAAAGTATTTTGTCATTGTTAAGAGGAAATTCATTCAGAACAAGGGGAATCAACAGTCTTTCTGGAAGAGGAATCTCATTTTATTCTCAGAATACCAGCATAACATATGTAATAATTCACACTTATATAAGTTTCAAAGTTTACAAAGCACTTAGCTCATGATAAACCCAATAAGGTGGTTAGTGAAACAATTATAATCTTCATTTTCCATTTAACCCTCCACTAAAACTCTGGGTCTCATAAAAATGAGATTTATTATCAGGTATTGATTTCAAAGGGTTGAAATTTCTTTTGGTTCATAAGATAACATTTGGAATTTACTCTAGGAAATTTCCAAATAGATTCATGTCTGTATTTCCACAAACATGAGTGATAAGGTCGCTAGCTGCCATACAAGCACTTAAGGTAACATATATATATTTGATAAAGGACATTCTTCATTTCACAGTGCAGAAAAACCAAAGGCAAAGACCTTACAGAAAACCTATAAATAATCTATTGATTCTCTTCAAGAGGAAATTAAATATTAGGGTAACAGTGGATGTAACACTGCCATTCTGTCCACACAGGTCCTACAGGGCCTTAGATAATCTTTCCAAGGTTTATACTTCTACCCTGTGGTTTATGCTTTCCTTGGAAGTCAAACAATTTAAGGCTGCTAAACTGGCAACTACAATCCCAAAAGAATTTCACTTTTCAAATAAAATAAGAAATAGGCCTGTTGGCTTACTTTGACAGGCGTTTTCAAAGGTGGTAACTACCCTTTCCATCTTCTGAGCAATAGGATAGAGGTAATTCCAAGATGTAGAAGGGTAAAGGGAATGTTTTCTTAGCATAGAAGAAATTATATATTTGTAGGAAAAGTATAGTGAGCCAATGGAGAGAGAGATAATTGAAGTCAAAAGAGAAGAAATAATGAAGTAAACAAAGATTTATGATGAGAAGTGAGGGTAAGGAAATGAATAGAGAGGAGGATGAATGGAATCAGAACACAAACACAGGAGGTTAGAATTGATGAATAGGAAGAAAATCTCTTCTGAGATTATAAGGAAGAAGAAAAATATAGGTAGAAACAAAGAAATTTTAAAGTGTGGAGGGGAAAAGAGTTTAGCAAACTCATAGAGTGATTTTGATATTCTCAGTAAATTAAGAAGTGGGACATCTGCTGGGAGTAAGGGGAGCATATTTGGAACTGGGGACTTGCAAGAAGAAAAATCTTCAGAATGAAGGAAATGAAATTCTAAAGAGAGTTAAGTATTGAATACAAAACTGTTTTCAGTGAGGTGCTTAGCAGAAAGTATGGACATACTCTTTAAAAAGGTTGGTTGATTGATTGGGGCAATGTTTTTCAATAGTAAAACACTGAATTCAAAGTATGATAATATGAGTTTTGACTGCTGGTTTCTCCACTTGCTACTGGAATGAACTTGGGCAAGAAACTTAGTTAATCATCAAATATTTATTATCACCTATTATGTGAGAGTCATTGTGCAAAGTGCTGGGAATAAAAAGCCCCAAATCAAACAATACCCATCCTTGATGAGTGTATATTGTGTCTAGAGAGAAAAACTGTACATAAACAAGAATATGCAAAATAAATTTCAAGGGCAAGGGCGAGAAAAACTGGAGAGATTGAGAAAGCCTGACATAAAAAATGTTACTTAAGCATAGTTCTGAAGAAAATAAGAGATTCTAAGGGATAGACATGAGGTATAGTGACAGAAGATGGAGTGTCATGAGAGAAACAGAAAGAAGGTCAGTTTGCCTGGACATTAGGAGGCAGGAAAAAAATAATGTATAATAAAATTAGAAAGCCAAAAGGAGTGCTTATATTGGATCCTAAAGGCATTAGGGAGCTATTGGACTTTATTGAGTAGAGAAATGATATGGTCAAACCTGCACTTTTAGAAAGTCAATTTGGCATTTGGGTGAAGGATGGATAGGAGATGAAAGGGACTTGAAGCAGGGAGACCAATTAGGAGCCTTTTGCAATAGTCCAGGCAAGGAGTGATGGAGGCCTGAATTAGGTCAGTAGGCATGTTCAGTAGGAAGAAAGGGACAGATTTGAGTGATATTGAAGAGTGAGAAATGACAAGAATCGATAACTGTTTTTATATATGAGATAAGGAAGAGTGAGGTGTCAGGGATAATGCTGAGGTTGTGAATCTGGGTGATTGGGAAGATAATAGTGCCCTTGATAAAGAAAAGAGAAAAGTTTGGAAAGGGGGGACAATGAAGCTACTGATCCAGATGACTTGGAGGGCCTTTTGAACTGCTATTAATGTTTGACAAAATAGCAAAAGGTAGTCCAATAGCCTGAATTTTAGGTAACTTCCTTTTGGAATTTCTCCCAGCACTTACTGTATCCCAAAACAAAACTTTCTTTTAGAACAGCTATGCTTGCATATTCATACACTCAGAATGCTTTGCGTTTAGATTTTAATTATAATTGGCTATTTGCCCTCTGTACTCAATATTAATTTTTAATAGCAAAATGAAATTTACTGTGTGGGAAATCTTTGACTACTTCTTTGTCTCTAAGTCTAAATTAAAGAATGAAAATGGATGGAACAATATTCATTTTCTCATCAATTTATATATTCTTCCCCCCTCCTTTGGTTGCCATGGTGAGGAGGGGACGGGGGACTTCATAATCTAACTTCGCTGAGAGTTTTTGCTGTTTACATTATTTATAATATCTACACTTAGAGGTATTCTCAGATTTCACTTTCAACTTTGTTTCTACGCAAATCAGTTCTTCAGAGACTTTTAACACATCTGAGTATATACTTTGAAGGTGTAGATGATGATGATGATTAACAGGTGTGCAATGTTCAGATGATGAGACTGAAGCTACTTTATGAGCAGCTTTGGAATAAAAACTTCAATGAAGATTGTCACATCTCCTGAAAACAAGGAGAGCTCTCTGATTTGGATTCACCTCCTTCAGAATTTACAGCAATGCCCGGGGGTCTAACACAGCATTGGGCATCGGGAAGAATAGACATGGTAGATGGAAGAGCTCTTCCCTTCAACATGCTTAAATATTTTAAGGAAATAAGGACAAAGTGGCAGGAGAGAAGAGGTTACAAAGATGTAAGAATAGATCACAGGATTTAAAACTGGGAAGATCAGTCAGATAAGCTCCTCACTGTGGAGTTGAGGAAATTAAACAGGAACAATGATAACTGCATTGATCCAAGATGACCAGATAGCTTAAAAATAACATTTGTGCCCTGAACATAGGTTCCTCTGGTGCCCAATTTAATATCCTTTGCATTATAACATAAGCCCCTAAAATGAAGATGTGCTTCTAAGTAGATCTTAATATGTTATTTATTCATAGAATCTTTGTTCTCATTTATTCTCTTTATTTTTGCTGCAGCCACTTCCAAATGTATTACTTTTCCCTGAGCCACTGAGCCTTTTCTTGCTAGAGAAAAAAAAAGAAGGGAGGAAAAAAAGAAGGGTGGAAGAGAGGAAGGGAGGGAGGGAAGGAGGAAGGAAGGAAAGCAAAAGAAAGGCAAAAAAGAGGAAAGAAAAAAGGAAAGAAAAGAAAGGAAAGAAGGAATGAAGGAAGGAAGGAACAAGGGAGGAGGGATAGACAAAATTAATTAAAACTGGCCCATTGAAGGAGGCTGTAAATATAGGCAATATTTCATAAGAATGAATGAATAGTATAAATAATGCTGCTATTATGTGCCAAACATTATACTATATAAGAAAAAAAAACAAGCTTCCCCTGGTCTCACAGAGATCCCATTCTCACTGAGGGGTATAACAAGAAATTTATCTGCAGAGTGAATAAAAAGGCCTATAGTTCTAAAGGTATAGCAGAGAAGTGCACCATAATGTCTCATCTTTTTTCTGAAAATTAGAATTTGATCATTATAATTATACAGCATTTAGGCATATTTTTTATCCTTTTTGTAATATTGTTATAGTCACTTCGCATTTATTTTTCCTATTCAGCTTATTTCATTCTATATCAATTCATGCAATTATTTTCATGTTTCTCTGGGTTCCTCAATTCCATTAATGCAACCCTCTCTGTTTCTCAATAAGTTTTTGCCCAACCATAAGTAATAGCTGTATCTCCAATTGTATGTCTTTATAGGGATATTGTGTAATACTATTTATATAATTCTAAAGTGCATCTTGACAGATTGACTTCTAGTATGTTATTCATTTTAAACATTTTAAGTCAGATTTCTCTTTCTTTTATTTCCTTGTTTTTACCATTGTTACGCTGAAATGATTTTTTTTAAATTAGGTTGTATTCTGCTACTTTACTGAAATAATTGTTTCACTTAGTTTCTTTGATAATTTTCTGAGATTTTCTAAATGTATCAGCATGCCATCTGCAAAAAGGGATCATTCTATTCTTTTCTGATTGCTATACCTTTCATATATGTCTTTAATTGTTTTTACTACCATTTCTGTAACTATGTCAAATAGTGGGCCAAATTGGTATATTCTTGTTTTACTCATATTTATTGTGAATGTTTCTCATGCTTCTCTGTGATATTTACTATCATAACTTTTGTATATATCCATATATTTGATATTAAAATGACCTTTATATGCATACTTTGAGTAGTTTAGCACAAATTAATGTTATAGTAATTTTTTTTCCTGAATCTCCTGATACACTTTTTTTCATTGTTTTTAGTTTTAACGTGAATACTATGCTAAAAAAATTCCCCTGATGTTGTTATCCTTGCTTCCTTGGTTTACATCTAATTTTGTCACAGTAAAACATTTTATTTTGAATATGTCAATATCCAATTACTTTATGGTATAGTTTTATTGAAAATTCTTGTGTTAATATGCATTAGTGACAATGGCATATAATTCTCCTATTCTGCTTTATTCCCCCTAATTTAGCTATTTGGAAGCACCCTTGACATATAAAAAGACTATTATTTGTTTTTAATCATTATTTTATCAGTTATTGAGGACCATTTGTTTATAACAGATATTAATTATTTTTAAATGTCTAATTTAATTCACCCTATAAACTTATCTAGTTGGTTCCCTAATCCCCATATTTGGATGGTTCACTTTTACTTTATGAGGTGATTTAAGATCTCAGTTTCTGAATACTTTATATTTTTATAGAAAATTATTTCCTTCAAACATGTATTTCTGGCTAATGTACTGGCTGTAAATGTGCTCTGTTATGAATTTATACCTTGTTCATCTTTTATTTGGACAGTTTACATTTTTTCTTTTTAAAAGTTAGCCAAAGGTGTATTGATTTTTGTTAGTCTTCCCCCAAAAATTCTTATTTTTATTGTATTCATTTTGCATTTTGTCTATTCTTCTCCAGTTGTCAAGTTTTTTTCTGCTTTTATTTCATGATTTTTTTAAATTATGTTCTTAAGGCCATTAATCTTACTTTATTTCCTTAAAGAATACTTGCAAAATTGAAAATTTTCCTCTAGAGATTACATTAACATCATCACAAACATTTTGGTATTTTTTCTCAATTTATCCTTTTCTTTCACATAGCTATCTGGATGTCATTTGGGGTTATATCTTTTGCTTTTGATTCCTATGTTAAATGGTTGAGCAAATATAAGAGGTATGAGTGACAGAATCTTGAGATACCATCCTTCTTGGAACTTGTTGATATCATAGGATCATACAGAAGCACAACACAAATACCATTTTAGGATACAAAGGCAAGAATCAAATGTAATGTAACTATATCAGTTTTCCCAAATCCTTAACTTCCTCCTTGGCCCTTTTTGGGGGGCTATCTTCTCTTCAAAACTCCCTGTGTCACTTTTTTTAATCCTTTGAAAAATAAGGATTTTGTGTTGTGGAATATAAAGGAGAAATGACTAAACTTGTGCACTTCATGTTAAAAAAGATATAGGAGCTATAATAGAAAAAAACTTTCTTAGTGAAGTAAAGATTTGTATATGAGTCTAAATTTCCAGACAAAAGGAACTATTAGTCTTGCCATATAGTGCTCTGATCAAACCACATCTATATTAATGTGTTTAGTTCTGTATATCACAGTTTGGGTTTTTTTTTGAGAGAACATTGATGACCAGGTATCTCCCAACATATTCTAATGTGTTTTTTTAAGTGGTTTTATGTTTTAAATTTATCGTGTGATATACTCCTTCTGTTTTGCAGAATGGATTTTATATTACTTGAGTTGTTTTAATTTAATTAGTTAGATGAATAAAAATAATGTCCTTTGTGACTGAGTCAATAGATGTTTGCCTTTAAAAAATAAAATTGTTTGAGTGTACATCCATTTTAATACAAAGTAATATAATGTACCTTGCACATTTATGGCTTAAGTGAATGTAAAGGAGGGCAATCAGGATGCTGAGATGTTGGGAGACCATTCCACATGAAAATCAATTGAAAGAACAAGGAAGTTTTTAAAGACTGTATTATAGGGAAGGAATAAAGAGGGCAATAGGTTAGAAGGCAGTAATAGGTAAACCCCCAAAAGAGGAATAATAAACTTTTCCCAACTATACAGAAGAAAATGAAGAAATGTAATGAGACAAATGGAATAAATTTGTTACTGCTTTAAATTATATGTGTATACACACACACAGATAGATAGATAGATAATTTAAATGCACATAATAGAAGTTCACAGTTTCTGATACAAGTTTTTTTTTAATATGTTGAAATTGATATTTTTTATGATTGTTAAATTCTCAGTAAAAAAAAAACCCTCACATTTTTTTAAGTTAAAGGAGGAACTAAGTATAGTTACCCTAGAAGAGAGACATTTTAGGGGAGGTAGAATAGTAGCATATTGCGGGGAGGGAATCTTCAAATATTTAAGGTATTAACATGTAGAAGAGGGACTAAACTAGTTAAAATTGGCCTTTGAGCCTTTGAGCATACGACAAAGAGTAATAATTGAAAACAAGAGAGAGATTTAAGTTAGATATAAGCTAGAAATTGCTAATAATTTGAATAGTGCCAACATGAAGTAGGATGGTCTTAGAAGATTGAAGCCTCAATTAATGGTTTCAAGCAAGGGCTACATGACCACTTATTCACAGTATTATTATACAAGGTATGCTTAGTTAAATACAGGTTGAAATAGATGGCCCTGGAGTCTATTCCAGTATTGCAATCCTATGATTCTGGGTATAATTCTCTTTTCAGAAACCAGGTTTAAACTATCAAAAGAAATCTGGACATCATTAAATAATACATTCATGGCTCCTTAAAATAATACAAAATTACAAAGGAATTCATCCAGTATAATTCTACCATTTTTTCTTAGCACCAAGTTCTGTGGCCTGTATTTCATAATAACTGAGTCAGAGGAGATTTCTTTTTATGTATTTTTTAAATTACCTTTCAAGTTTTGCCATGGGTGATCAGAACTAGAAAATTCATTTGAGAAAAAAGATGAAAGTCTGTGGATCAAAGATATCATTCAACTATGATCATTCTGAGAGTTTTGATATTTGTTTTCTTATATTGCTTTTTTAATTTGCAGTTTGGAAATAATTCTTCAGGAAACAGTTTCAATAGGGTTTTGTTTATTTTTTCAGGTTTTTAATGTATCCCTAAGAATTACATTTTCCAATTTTAAACCATCTCTATCAGCTTTCATTTAATTTGCATTTGTTTGCTTGCTAATGAATGTTGTTATATAAGTTTTATACAAAATTAAAGGAGAGATTTAATGTTGAAAAATAACAATAAATCATATGATTTCAGAACTGGAAGGCCCATTACATATCATCTGGTTAGTCAGTAAGCATTTAGTAATTGCTTATTATGTGCCAGGCACTGTACTAAGCACTAGGGATACAGAAATGGAAAGGAAAAAACAGTCTTTGTCCTCAAGGAGCTTATAATCTAGAGAAGAAAAGGCACAAAGAGGAAACTGAAAACAGAGTGGAAGGAAATATCCAATGTGGGAGGATGATGGAGAAGTTAAGAGAAGTACATTTGGTTGAAAAATGAAGAGATGTATCACCTGCATACTTAAATGAAGGTATGGAAAGGAACTCATTTCACAATTGAGCCGTCCAAAGTTTAGAAAAGTGGTTATTTTCCCAAGGTAGGTCCAAGGGTAGAGCCAAGATTAATTTCAAGTTGTCATCAAATGTTTATAAGGCATCTACTTTGTATTATTGCTCTGTCCTGGAGGACAAAATTATTTCAGTTGACTTTTGGTATCTGCGCTTATGGAGCTAGCAGTCTAATAAGACAATAAGAACAAATGTGTTTGTGTGTACACAATCCCCCCAAAATATATGTCAACTGAATAAGAGAGATACAAAGTAAAGGGCTTTGTGAGGTATGAAGAAAAAGGAGATCAGCAAATATAACTTTTGAGTTAGATGTTAAAATATAGATATAAATTCAGCAAAAAAAAGAAGGAAGGAAGAGACAGAGATGAAGAGAGAAATGTTCCACAAGTGGAATTGTTTAATATAAACAATTTCTCTTCAAAGATCTTGGCAATAAGAAAAAGAAAAGATAGCAACTGGATGTGGTAGAAAGATAGGGTTTCTGGGTTTTTGCTGTTGTTTTTGTTTTTGTTTTAGAATTGGGAAGTCCTGACTTTATTTCCAGAAAGATGAGAACCAACCAGTGGAAAAGGAAAAACTGAACTTCTCAGATTGTGATAAAGAGGGGGAAAAACAATGATTACTCAAATTTCTGAAAGCAACGGAAAGGACGATAAAGGCAATAGTAAAAGGGAATTCACGTTAATCAAGAATAAAATAATCTCTTTTTTCTGTAAGAAGAAAAAGAAGAAAGTAGGTGGTGATGTTTAAAAGTTTTGAGTAATTAAGGAGCGTAAATGAGATGAATTCGGGTCATATGGACTCAGTGAAGAAGAGGACGTGGGCATTTGTTCTTACATGTGGATGTGAGATGTGTGGTGGGGGGAGTGTGAAGAGAAATGAATATGAGTAGAACTGTCACTGTGGGGGATGGAGACAGAGTCATTGGATAGACTAGACAGATTGTCAAACAGCCCCAAGGGCTCTGCTGGGCTTATGTAGCATAAATTTATATGGCAGGAGATCAACTCACTTCCATGGCTTTCTCTGGCAAAGCCCAGCAGCCCAAGGCCAGGAGCAAAGAAACAACATAGATTTTCTGAGTCCCAGCCAGTCCTCATTCCTCTATCTCACAAGGATTCTAAATATGAGAACAGGAATATTTTGTCTTTCCTCTGAAGTGATTAGGCTTCCAGTTGTCTTGTCAAGTTGTCACTTTTAAGCTCTTTCCCAATAATTTTAGATTCGTCTTAGCAACATACTCTGTCTTGCCTGCCCTCTAAGACTGTAAATTGGAAGTTCAAAGATTATCTGGTGCAATCTGTAAATGACCAAAAATGTCTTCTATTAGAGGACTTCTTAAACTTTTTCCACTCAAAACTCCTTTTTCTTCAAAAAATTTTTATGCATCCCTAGATATGTAAGTATGTAAAAGTATAGGCAAAATAAAATCAAACATTTTCTGATAACAAATCATAATTTTGCGACTCCATATGGGGTCATAACCCACAGTTTAAGAAGCTTTGATCTACAACATCCCCACAAAGTGAAGACTTTTCATGAGGAATCTGCTATCCTCCCAGGGCAGCACATACGCCCCTTTGCAATAGATCTAATCATATGGAGGGGTTTTTTTTTCCTTGCATAAATCCTAAATCTGCTACATTATAATTTCATATTTTGGCGTTTTTTTCTAGTCCTCTTTCACTATCCCCGTCACCCTGTTCTTCACCTTATCTATGACCAGGGCAGAATAGAGCAGAATGATTACCTGCTACCTTCTGGATATTGTTGTTATTATTCATTATTTCTGTCATGGTTGTTTCTGAATGAAGATACTGAAAGAGTTTGCCATTTCCTTCTTCTAATCATTTTACAGATGAAGAAACGGAGGCAAATAAGATATTAAGTGACTTGCCCAGGGTCACACAAATATTGAGTGTCTGATGCTGGATTTGAACTCAGACCTTCCTGACTCCAAGACCAACAATGCAGCAAGATTTATGGTTTCCTTTTTTTGGGGGGCTATGTAATCATATGGTTCACAGAACATAGACATACAAGCCTGCATTAATACACACACACACACACACACACACACACACACACACACACTTACTTGAATTTTATGATCATCAGAAGGTTGAATTTTAAAAAGTACTGCTAAGATTTAAATTAACAGTTTAAATTGTGACTAAGGTAGAATATAATTGCTCTGTTTCAAATTTAATAAATCTAATGAGAAGAAATTCACAACTTTGGACTTTAGCTCTAGATATAGTGAAAAATGTACTATGGTGACAAATTCATAAAAGTTTCCATCTTTAAAAAATGTTGTAAATATCTTCTCTGTGAGTTTATGGCTGTCAAATGTTATTCAAATAGAAATTCTTCTCGGAACTATAGTTTTATCCAAAAAATCTGTAGTCAACATAACATAAAGCAAGGACAGGGTTAGAAAGTAAGAGTTAGCCTGGCTTTTCTGTTAAATCAAAGGAAAGAAGCTGAGTATGAGGGGTGTGTGTGTGTGTGTGTACATATATGCTTGCTGGTTGTAATCTGGATAAAATCCTGATCCACCTTAGGGGAAGTGGGCTTCCTGATCCAGGTGAAGCCAAGTTCTGATCCTTGCAACTATTTCTGGGAATAGCCCCACTCTTCCCATGATTGTTTCTTATTGATATAGAACTCAATATTGCAGCATGCTCTGTCAAGAGTTTTATTAAATTGTTTTCCACCACAGTTCTGTGAAGCCACTCAGGATTATAAAGCTCAATTTACAGATGAGGAAGCAGGTATTGAAGGGTTAAATAATTTATCCAAGGTCACACATCAAGCCAGGCAGAGCTACATGAGAAACTATTACCTCTGAATCCTCACTCATTGCTTCCTTAAACTGCCTCTGAAAAATGAAGCTATCCTAGGAAACGTATTTGTCCTATTCCAACTTAGTCTTCAAGGGAATTAGAAGTAGAAAGACATAAGTAGTCTACTGGGCCTTTTGGACTTGTTAAATCCTATAGGTTTTGTTAGTTCTATAGATGTTATTTATTCATTCAACAGATACTTATTAAATGTCAACTGTAGGCAGAACATTTTGCTAAGGGTTGGGGATTCAAATACAAAAAGCTGGTTCTCCATAGACTTGCAATTTACTGAGAGACAGAAGATAAAAACAGAAAATCAAATAAGAGGTATATTTTTCCTCTCATTTTAATTATTAAGTTGACAAACATCAGCAGAAATAAATGTTTCCCTATACAAAGAATATAAAAGGAGAACAGCATATGAACCTCTGAATCTTTCCAGTGTACACCCTAGATTTGAGTAGATGGGTGGATGGATAAATAGATAGGAATATACATCTTTGGTTATAGATCTATATCTATAGATATACATAGAGATGTATTTAAGTATACATCTCAATCTACATCTATCTGTAAATCTAACATAATAGTTCCCAGTATGGGAACTATTTATCTGTGCACCATTCCAATTTTTAATTCTAGCTCTTTTCTCTTTGTTTTTAATTATTCATTGATATGCCTTCCTTTGCGTCTTTGTTTGAAATATCACTATTGCTACTTTATCTAAAAGTATCTAAAAGATATGCTTTTAGAAGCTATTTTTGTTTAAAATTTCCCTCCAAATCATTATTATCTATTTTAGTATTTTTTTAACTTTGAGTTACAAATTCTCTTCCTTTCTCTAGCTCCTTCTCCACCCTTTGAAAAGACAAGCAATATGATATCAATTATGCATGAGAAACCATATAAAATAATTTATGATCCAGGTTATAATAATAACAATTAAAAAATAAAAATAAATAAATTTTAAAAACTCTACTTCACTCTGTACTCAGAGTTCTTCAATAATCTCTTTAGAGGTAGAAAACACATTTCATCAAGGGTCCCTTGGAATTGTCTTAGATTATTGTCTTTATCACAGTTGCTAAGTCATTCACCATTGATCATCATTGCAATAGTTCTGTTACTATTGTACACACAACACTTTAAGAAGACAGAGAAAGCAAGTACAAGGTCAGAGATTTCAAACTAGAACAGACCTTAGATGCTGTCTAGTCTGAAACTCTTGCATTATGAATGAAGAGTCTCTTCACCTAGAGAAATGACACTTGTGTCTTGCCCAGAGTCATATAGATAAGTAAAATAAGTAAAGATCTGACCCCCTCCCTCTCAAGCCCCTGACTCCAAATCTGGCACTCTCTTCAACACAACATGCTGCATCTTAAAGTGCCTGAGCTATACCAGGGAATGCCACATAGAAAGGAAAAGTAGGATAGGAAGGCCCATTGGAATGTGTGTAGATCAAGGTTTGTCAAGAGATCTTCAAGCAGAGTCAGATCCACAGTGTCAGGGAGTGAATGCATATCTGGCTCAGAGTCAAGAGCATCTGAGTTCAAATCTTGTCTCAAATACTTAATAGTTGTATGATGGTTGGACAAGTCAATGTCTTAGTCTCATTTTTCTCATCTATTAAATTAGATTCTTAGATTAGATAAGATTACAATAGCACTTAGAGAGATGTTGCAAAGATTAAGGGTATTGTCATTTAAGCTGTCTCAGTCTCATCATATTTAAAACAGAGCAGATAGATCCCAGAATGGTTTTGAAGATCAAATGAGATAATATATATGATGTAGTTTCTAAATCTTAAAATATTCTGTAAAAGTCATTACAGTGATCAGTATATTACCCTTCTAATAGACCATAAGTTCTGTGATTAGAAGGGTTTATAAAAGGCAGGTAGATGGCACAATGGACAGAGTACCAGTCTTAAAGTCAGGAAGATCTGAGTTTGAATCCAGCCTCAGAAAGCTATATGACCCAATAAGTCATGTAACCATGTTTGCCTCAGTTTCCTCATTTATAAAATAAGTTAGAGAAGAAAATGACAAACTGCTCCAGTATTTCTGCCAAGGAAACCCCAAGTAGGACCAGGAAGAGTCAGACATGACTGAAAAATGACTGAGCAACAATATGTCTTATAAAAATTTTTTCTCACTTCCCGCACCTAGGAGAGCACTCAGCCCTCAGTGGATTCATAAGTAATATGAGGTTACATTTATCTACTGCTTTAAGGTTGGCAACACATTTACCTAGCAGGGGCCCTGTGTGGTAGATGGTAAAAGTATCATAAAATTTTGTATATGAGAAAGTTGAGTCCCAAAAGTTGTGGATTGTCCGAAGTCAGTCATATAATTGTGACAGAGATGGTTTAAACCCACTTCTCTTCAGACTCTTGAATTTAGGACTCTTCTCAATGGGTCATCTAGTCCCCTGGTAAATATTTGCTGAATAAATATATGAAAGACAGCTCATGTTTATGTAAGACTTTATGAGATACCTTCCTCACTAGAATACAGTGGTTGAGATAAAGTGTTAGAATTCTCATTTTATAAATAAGGAAACTGTGACACGACAGGTGTAAAGTTACTCTGTTGGCGAATGGTAGAGGGCACATTTGACTTTGGGCTTTGGGAACCTATACTATTTCATAGGACCATAGATTTAGAGCTTGGCAGGACCTAAAATATCATCCCACCTTCTACCAGTTAAGTGATTAAGATTCAGAAAAGTCCCATAGTAAGTAAATGTCAGGGGTTGGATTTGAACTTTGGTTTTTCCTCAGTCTTCCTGACTAAATCCAGTGTTCTGTCTACTATGCTGCACACCACACTGCCTTTGTGATGTTGCTGTCTCTCTGGCTACTCCATTTTCATAGCTTTGGGAAGGATAGCAGCTCTCCTTCCCTGACCTTATTGGGGTTTTTTTCCATCAGTCTTTTGACTTCACTGTGAAAGCTCTCTCTCCTCCCTCCCTCTTCATTCCCTTTTCTCCCTCTCTCTTCTTTCTTCTCCCTCTCTCTCCCTTCATCCTCTTTTTCCACTCTCTTTCCCCTTTCTCTTTCTATCTTTCCCTGTGCTCCTTTTCTTCCTCTAAAGACCCCCCCCCTCCTCTCTCTCTCTTTCATCTTCCTTCTCTCTCCTTCTTCCTATCAATCTTCCTCTCTCCTCTCTTTCTCTTTCTCCCTCCCCTTTCTCCCTCTCTCGTTTTTCTCCCTCCCTCTTCTCCCTCCTTTCCTTCCCTTCCCTTCCTCTCTTCTTTTCACTCTTCCTCTCTTATCCCTCTTATCCACCCTCTCTCTTTCTCCCATCTCCTTTCTCCTCTCCCCCACCTCTGCTTCTCCTTTTTTTTCTCCTTTCCCTCTGCCTCCCTCCTTTCCTCCCAAAAGGAATTGTATGATCTTTAGGACATAGAATCATAGATAAAGAGCCTGAAGGAACCTTAGAAGTCATCCAATCATCCAGGACACAGGAAAGACTTGTCCAAGCTCACAAGACCAGTTGGCATCGCAGTCTGAATTTGGACCTCATTCCCCTGACACCAGAGCCATGCCTTGCTTGCCAAAAATGTGGATTCTGAATCTCAAACAGCTTCTTTTTGTCACAGAAAATTTAAAACAAACTTTTTTTATTGTTTGTTTTTCCATGATTCATAATCTTTGTCACTAAATAAATAATCAAGAAAAACTTCTTAATAGAATAACATGCTAACAATTAAACTGACTTATTTTGGAAAATCAATAAGGTTTGTTTCTCCTGGAGACCTGGAAATTCAAAAAGCCAGGACATTTAGTGACAATGATGTTTTCTGGAAAAATCTTTAATTGTGATAAAGTATTCTTATTGTTTATCAGAAAGAGCATTGGTCTAGCTCTTAGGAACCTAGGTTCTTATCCTAATTCTACTACACAATTAGCTGTGTGACTGTAATTTAATAATTATAACAAGAATAAGTATTAGTCTTATTATAAGTAGCACTTTCAAATATGATCTCCTTTGATCCCCAAAACGAGTCTGGGAAGTAGGTGATATTATTATTACCACCACTTTACAGAAGAGGCAGAAGCAGACAGACATTAAATGACTGGCTAAAGAAAGTCCTGCTACAAAATGTCTGAGACTGGATTTGAACTCATCTTCCTAGTACTAGATTCAGCTATGTCCCCACAATGCCAAAACACTTACCACTGTGAGCCTCAGCTTTGTCATCTGTATAATGAGGGAATTGGTGCAAGATGATCCTTTTTCCTACTTGGATAGTCTAACATTCAGATTAATTTTTGTTAAATCAGGATAAATGGAAACCTGAGGTAAAGATATAATTTCATAATAACCAATGTAATATAATGAAAGAATATCAGATTTGAAATCAGAAAGCTAGGATATTACTTCTAGATCTGTCACCTAATAGCTATAAGGCAAAGGCTACTTTCCTCTTTGATCTTAATTTATTCATTTATAAAGGGAGAGGTTTAGAAAAATACTTCCAAGTATGTATACCCCATGACTTTGTTGAGTATTGGTATTTTATGACATGAGGGCTTTGTAGTAGAGTAAAGGCTAGAAACTTGAATGGTGAATAAATAAAAGAATTTCTCTGGGTTGGATATCTGTGAAGCACAAATAAAAGTTGAGAATGTGAAAGCAGAGGAGTACCAAGAGTCTCTGTAAACACTTGTTTTCTTCCTTTTTTCAGGTCTATCCCATTTTCAAGAACAAAATGATCTAAAAGGATTATTGGAAAATCTCTACCAAAATGTCCAGGCCAAAAAGAGAAAGAATGTAGAAATCGTGTGGCTGGCTGCAACAGTAAGTTCTTTGTATCAGACCTATTCCCTTCTTACCAGAGAATCCAGGACTCCAAAGGAGAACTGGCCAACTTTAGATTGCTTGGGGCTCTTCATCCACTCTATGGGCCACCCAAGCTCCTTTCATTCTCTGTCATTCTGACTCTTTTTCATCAATGCTGTTCCCTATCCCCCCATCATCAATAAATCAATGAATGAATCACCAAAAATAAAAATTCTGGGAAACAGAAAATAAAAAGAGTGAAAAATGGAAGGAGTGAAAAAATAGTAAGAAAAGAGTGATTGTCACTGGTTGGCTTTTCTCTTGAAAACTGAGTGCGTTGGTATTTTAGACAAAAGTTAAATGTTTTTTGAGAACCCTAAGGTCAAAAATAACCATGGTGCTATGCTAGTATTGCCATCTCTCTCATGAGAGCACAGATAATGGAAAATTAACAATAATATAGGAGTGACCAGGTGAAACTATGGATAGAGTATCCTAGCATCACTTACTAGCCTATATGACTCTGGGCAAGTTACTTAACTCTTTTTGCCTCAGCTTCCTCATCTATAAAATAATCTAGAGAAGAAAATGGCAAACTACTCCAGTATCTTTGCCAAGAAAACCCCAGATGGGGTCATGAAGAGTTAGACATGACTGAACAACATCTGAACAACTATTGACTATAATCTGGCTTCTACCCAAAATAGCTTTCAAAGCCCTCACATAGAGTTCCAGCAAAACTATCACCATTTTGTCCCTTTAATGAGCTCCTGTGTCTATTAATACAGATATTGGCAGAGCAATTTCTGCTGGGGCATAGATTTCATGGTTAGGAGCCTCTTTGACTGGGTTTCTTTACCTTATAGTGTACCCTTGAGGGGTACAAAAACAACCTTTTAATTTCTCAGGTCTGTTTTATCCTTGATTTAAATTCATACCAGACTGGAGCATAGCAGAGATTAGGAACAAAAATCATCTGGGTAATCCAGGGAGAAGTTTTCTTGTTGTAAATTGGCAGTCATCCAGAGAATGCTCAAGCACCCATGAGTGAATTAAGCAAGGCATATATATAACTTTGTCATTTTTCAGTTAACATGTGAGGTTATTCTTGAGACTCATCAGGGACCTATCTCATACTAGGAAGGAAGAGAGGGAGGGAAAGAGGAAGCAGTGAGAAAGGAAGGAGGGAAAAGAAGAAAGAAATGATGAAGAAAGAAAGGAAAGGAGGGAAAGGAGAAAGGGAGGAAGGAAGGGAAAGAGGAAGAAGTGATAAAGGAAGGAGGGAAAAGAGGAAAGGAAGGAGGAAGAAAGAAAGGAAAAAAGGGAAAGAAGAAAGTGAGGAAGGGAGGGAAAGAGGAAGCAGTGATAAAGGAGGGGAAAGAGGAAAGGAAAGAGGAAGGAAAGAAGGAAGGGAGAAATGAAAGAAAGAAGAGAGAATAAAAAAACATTTCTTGGGCTATTATGTTCAAAGCATTATGCTAAAGACTGGGCATACAAAGAAAGAAGTGTGAAAGACCCTATTGTCAAGGAGCTCACATTCTAATTGGGAAAGACCCTGTGGATCATTATGATGACTATTGTTTTCATAGCTACTTCACAATTTTGCTAATGTAAATCAGAACTAGGTTTCATAAATCTTGAAAAGCACTTGATCCCATACTGCACTACTAACATACATATGAAAACCTAAACTTTTTTTTTTCTATTGTCAGAGCTTTGATTATACCTAGTATTGCTTCTTTCTTCTGGGAAGAAGGCACAGTAAGAGGGCATTCAGTAAGAGACTATATAAAATAATTTACACAGAGGAGGGCAGAGGCTAGTAGATTGACATTCTTGTCATGTCATCCTTGGATCCTAAGAAAGAACATCAAAAGAAATATTCTTTTCAAGGTCTTATTGGAAGTGTCTTTATTGAACACCTTATTATATTAGATTATGGTTTCTTGACTAATTTTTTCTGAGAAATAATTGCCTTTTTCTAGCTTCAAAATCATCTAAAATTCTTGATAATTCTCACAATGTCCGAGGAAGGTAGATTATAGCTGTTTTTACTACTTTGCTAACATGAACATGACAATGATATTTATTATCATTATTTTACTGATGCTAATAATATTAATAATAATCCAGGCTCTTAAAATACTTTAATATTCGTCAGGAAAGCTTGGTGGTGCAGCGGATAAAGTTCAGAACTTGGAGTCGGGAAGATTCCTCTTCCTGAGTTCAAATTAGGTCTCAAATATTTAGTAGTTGTGTGACCCTGGAAGAGTCACCTCATTCTATTTGCTTCAACTTCCTAGTCTGTAAAATGAGATGAGAAAGAAAATTGCAAATAACTCCATTGTCTTTGCCAAGAAAACCCCAAAGAGGATCCCAAAGAGTTGGAAATAAATGTAATAACTGAACGACAGAGTGGGACAGAAATGAAATGCATGAACAACAATAATATTTAGCAGTCTGTTGTCCCCATGAAGTTGCCCCAAGGCTCAGAGGGAACTGGTACTGCACTAAGGAGCTGGGGTGAAGGATGGCTAGCACTGCTGGAGACTGCAGGGGTCTGGCAGTTTACTTGGTGCTGAGGCAGATTCCTAGTGCTAGTGCCTGATATGCATTGAAGTCAGTGGGATGTTTTTTTTTTTTTTTTTTTTTTTTGCTTTCCCTGAAACACATGGCAAGTTCTCCAAGCTGGAATCTGCCTGTTCCCCTGGTTATTCTGAGACATATGAGAGCTCCTAGTGTTAGTGTTTGCCTGCTCCAGAGCAGTGGGGATCAGGATCTCTCACTGATTCCTAGAAATGGGGCTCCCTGCTGGCTTGCTGGGATGCTTCCTGTTCTGGACTGAGCATGTTGCCTCACACTTGCACTAAATCATAAAACTCTTGATTTTTTTTTCCTCCAACAGAGAGATGCAGTGAATAATAATACTAATGTCTAGATCAAAAGTTTTGTGCTTTCCCATACAATATACAAATGTGGGGGTTAACATATTCTTGTGAATAACCTTTACTTTCCCTTTTTCAGATTTTGGATATACTGAATTGTTCAGTTTAAGGATAGCACTTTTGGGCTTCAGGGCCTTAATTCTGCTAGGATAGGCTAAAAAGGAAGTAATCCACAAATTGCTCATGAAAATTTCTGCAAAATTCTTGGCTTTTCTTCTTGTTCTTTCTCCGACTTAACTATTCATTGTCTGCCCAATAAAATGCTGCTGTCTCTGAAATTTCATTTTTCAACGAAAAAAATCCATATGTGAAGCATAACTAATTCTTCTTATTGAACTTGAAAAAAAAATCTATGGAATTTTAAAGAAGCCTCATGCTTACAAACACTATTAATTTAAAGGAATTGGTCAGATTAACAGACTCATTGGCATAAAAATAAAAACTGGCCCTTCTTCAGGAATACATTATAGTGTTTTTATCCCCCCATGCTCGCTTCCATTAGCCTAAATTTGAAAGAATTAATTTCACTGTCAAGATAAGCATATTCAGAAATACTAATTTTTTAAACTTTAATTCTTTTGAAAATTCAGTTTCCACAAAAGAGAGAATATCAGAAATATGTGATCCTAAAAATCAGTTTACCCAGTAATTTCTAGTTTCCTCAGCCTTTGGGCCATGAAAGTTTTGCCAGAGAACCATCTCATTCAAGTCAGTATGAGGAATTCTTGTTATAGACTGGTTAGGATTTCAGTTCCATCCCCACCATGAAAGAAAAAAGTTCTTACTGCCAATAAGCTCATTGTTCAGTCTTTCCAGTCATGTCTGACTCTCTGTGGCCCCATTTGGGATTTTCTTGGCACAGTGCTGGAGTAGTTTTCCATTTCTTTCTCCAGCTCATTTTGCAAGTGAGGAAATTAAGGCAAACAGGAGAAGTGACTGATCCAGGGTCACCCAGCTAGTCACTCAGGAACATGAGTCTCTCTATTCATAGCGCCATATTATTATTCCATCAATTCAACAGTTTGGTACTTAAAGTTATCAAGAACTGAATTCAAGTCCTGCTTCAGATAAGCTATCTATGTGAACATGAACAAGTCAGGTAGCCCAGCAGCTTTCTAAGACCATGAGTAGTTGGTGTTCTTCAGCGGATGATGTTTCTACAGTGCATATCTCTTATCAATAAAATCATAAATCCAGGCATACATATACAGCTCTGTGCATATGAATGAACAGGGCACTGTTTGGGGTATTGGGGTTACAAAGATTGAAATGCAAGAATAAAAGCCCTCAAGGAACTTACCCTACTAAGAGAATACATAAAGAAGTAAATGTAAAATATATGCAAACTGAATTAAATTCAAATTTTGGGGATTAAACAGGTAAATAGCTAAGTATAGAGAAAATAGTGTTTATCCATAAACTATTTGAGATAGGAAAGATCTTGATGAAACTCTCAACTAATGCCTTATGGCCCTTGGTCTAGCATTTAGAGTCTTAGAAAGTTGCCTAGAGATCTAAGAGAGAAAGATCTTTTGTATGGGGCAATATCTGAGACCTGCTTTATATCATTTTGTCAGGAAGATTGTAAAATGCTTTTAAATGTGATCAGTAAAAAGTAGTTCAAAATACTTTGCCTTTATAAGGGTCAGCAGATTGTCCACTCTGAGGTCAAATTGTATTAATTTTTTGTCCTTTGCCCATCAATTGGGGAATAGCTCAATAAACTGTGGTATGTGTTTATGATGGCTTATTATTATTCTATGGGAAATGTTGAGCAAGATGCTCTTCAGAAAAACAAAAAACAAAGAGACTTGGAAAGTCCTCCATATACTTAAACAAAGTGAAATGTATTGTATACAAAATAATAGCAATGTTCTTAGATGACCAGCTGTGAATGACTTTGCTATTCTCAGTAATATAATCATCCATGGCTATTCTGCAGAACTTATGACAAACCCTATCCATACTGAGTAGGAATTGATTATATCTGAATATAGATTGAAGGATTTTCTCTCTCTCTTTTTTTAACTTAATTTTTCTTGAGAGTTTTTATTTTCATTAGAGTAGGAGATCCATGTTTTTTTTTCCCCATAACTTGACTTTTATGGAAATATTTTGCATACACAATTGGTTTCTTAATTATGGATAGGGATAAGGAGAGAACCTAGAACTCAAAAATTTTAAAAACAAATGTAAAATTTTTGTTTTGTTTTCAATGTAACTGGGGAAATGTTAAATAAATTTTTTTAAAAAGTTACTTTAAAAAATTTTTGTCCTTATATCCCCAGCATCTAACACAGAACATGACAACAGAATGACTGCAATGACAAAGCTCTATCATCTACTTCATATTAACCCTAATCTTTACTAACTCACATTTTGTTTTCATTAGAAATTTAGCACCTTAAACATGTTTTAAACAATCCCTTTACCGCTGGAAGAAAAACACATTTGACTTGTTGAACTACTACCTTTATGTCAGAGTTTTAATTTAAGAAATAGTTACATTTAGGAATCCATTCAAAATATAATGGAAGTAAATTGGACTCATAACTCATATCTAAAGGTAGTAAGTTTCTACAGTCTGAAATCATCCTTTTTTGTACTGTTATGCAAATGTTTATTTTATTCCATAAATTAACAATTCTCTAAAACTTTAAGTTCTTTAAAAAGAGTTCTAGGATTTCACAGATTTAAGAGCTAAAATAGAACTGTGTAAGAGTCTGTTCATTGAGTTCTGAATCTCTTATTCTTCACATGAAGAAACTGAGCCCACATAGGGAAAATGATTTGCCAAATGCACAAGGGCTTTTGACTTCAAAGTTGATGCTTCTTCCCCTTGGACCATCCTGCCTTATTTCTGTAGCACCGTTATTGCAAAACAGCCTTTGAAGCCACCATAATACTTTTGTGTTGTTGCAGATTTGCCGCAAACTCCACGGGATTCGGATTACCTGTTGTAAGAGTGCCAAAGACAGGACGTCTATGTCGGTTACCCTCGAGCAGTGTGCCATTTTGAGAGATGAACATCAGTTGCACAAGGACTTCTTCGTCCGGGCGCTGGATTGTATGAGAAGGTACCATACAGCTGTTGTTTTCTGCCTCTTCCTTCTCCACCTTCCCCCAGCTATTCCTGCCTTCATTATTTCAAATGCATGCCATACTCTGTGATCAAACACTTAGTGATACTAAGAGGATTTTGATTACTTGCCATTTGTGACATGAAAGATGAAAGAAATTCATTTCTTCTGTTACATGCCTTTAGTCTATAAAAGAAGACTCAACTTCATTTGTGGGTATAGGGGTGTAAGGAGGGAGGAAGGGATCATTCTCATTTTTAATAATGGCCAGGGAATATATATGTTTCATCTTGATTCATTAAGACATAAGTTGTAAGGTATGTGTGCAGAGAATGTTAGAGCTGGAAGCAACCTCAGAGATGAGCTCCAGTGCCATCATTTATTAAATGAATCAAATAGGTCCTTATTTTAAAAGTATTTGTATTGGAGAAAAAAAAAAACAGTCAGAATGTCAGTGTAGAATGGAAACCTTAAGATCATATAGCCCTATCTCCTCATAAAGAGATGAGGAAGTTGGGTTTCAGTAAGTGACTAGCCCAAAGTGACACAATTAGTGTCAAAGCTTGATCTCTTGTCCACCAATTTTTCTTGAGTGTATCCTCAAGAACAAATCCACACAGCTTAAATAAAGCACAGGCTTCCAGAAATATGATTAATAATACACTTCTCCTGTAGCTCCTGCATTCACTCTAGTAACCGCCTTCCTTAGTCTTTTCATATCACTCATCACAACAGAATGATATTTGAAAAAAACAAAATACACTATAGCAACCCAAATAGCTTAAATACTGTGCCTAAAGTCATGCTTCTGGATTAGATTCTAAAGTAATTAAATCCAGAATCAAAGTAGTAATGGAGAAAAAGTGCCTTGTTCCCAGCAAGGACAGATATTAATTAAAAAAGTTAAACAGGGGCAGCTAGGTGGCGCAGTAGATGGAGCACCGGCCCTGAGGTCAGGAGGACCTGAGTTCAAGTCTGGCCTCAGATACTTCCTAGCTGTGTGACCCTGGGCAAGTCACTTAACCCCAATTGCCTCAGCAAAAAAAAAAGCAAAAAAAAAAAAATTTAAACAAACTTGTGTATTTGGTACAAAAGACAGAATAGAAGAGTACCCACAATGTGAGTGGGCAAGTCTACCCTGCCATTTCCCCATTATACATTGGAAGGGGCTTCTGTTTCCTTAAAATATCATTAGAATCTCAGGTCCCTGTATCCATTCAGCATTGTAATGACAGTGTTATCTTTATGCCGATTAAGTTTTTTCCCCACTCATGAGAAACCCCCAATTTCCTTACTTTTTGTCATTTCATATCCTTTTGAGCATTTTCATCATTCATTTCTTCATTTTTGGATCAATGCATGTAGATATCTCAGAGCATTGATATGGATAGCTTGAGTATAAGAAACCCACCAAGCTGATGTCAAATGTATTTATCCAAATGTTGGATGCAGCAACTTGGTACAGAGTTCTTTATTGCTCATTAAAGAATATCATATACATTTGACAAGATGAATGTTATACAGTAAGAAATGAAAACATTTGAAGTATATGATACACAGGTCAGATAAATCCTGTGGACTAGTAACAATTTAAATGAACGTGACATTATCTGAAAGGTAATATAATCAATGTAGAGCTATTGTTTGAGTTTAGGAGTAAATGAAAGTAAATAAAATATTCACTTATTTTAAAATATAACTCTAGAATATTTAAGTTGAGGTAATGTGTTGTAGCAGATAGGGATAATGTTAGACAAAAGATGCCTCAAGTTCTAGCTTTGTCTCTCACACATACTTTCTGTGTGACCCTACACTGGTTATTTAACTTCTCAATCCTCTAAGCAATTCATATCAATGAAATTGTAGATCCATTCCTTATCTCTATAACTAAGGAAAAAAAGGAATATTACATACACTTAAAGGAAATTATATAAAATCCTGAATTTCATATAGCATGCCATACTCTTCCAGAATGTGAACAAGTCAGGGATACTTATTACTTAGATGATTAGTTACTTAGTAGGTTACCTGAGGTGATAAATCTCAACCCTAGAATAATTAAAGGTATTCCCCAAAAACATTTGAAAAATTATGATCTTAAAAAGGACCCTGACCAGCATCTAAGTATTGGAACTCTCAATATTTCCCCGAAAGTTCTTGCCTTTAATCAAAGAACCACCATACGAGGTCAGAGTATAACCAACAGGGGTCCCTTCAGATTAACCTAAATTAAATGAAATTCCTTAGGAAAGTCCAGGTGTTCTTTCTACCAAGAACTGGTTTAATTTTTCATTCAAACACCTGGTCCAGGAGTGAGTAGCTGAAGCTGTCTGTCCCCAGAGGTGACAGTAACCCCAGGAAACCTCAGCATCTTTAGATGGATGTTCTAAAAATAGCCAAGAGTTTGTTAGTATATGAAGGAAGATTTTTAAAAGCTAGGTACAATATGCCCACTATGAGCTATAGGTGTGACATCTGATAAAGCTCAAGTGGTCCCACTTCAATACACATTTTATTCCCCCCTGATACCAAAGAATTGTAACTTCCCATTTAGAATTTACAGGAACTTCTGGACTATAATAAGTCAAATACCCTAACTCCAACAGTCTTTTTATTACAGTCTCTAGAACTGAAAATTTTCTATCCACTAGAACTAGTGTGCACCTCTCTAATTATGGACCTTCATCTTTCACTTTATGTCCCTTAAATTAAGTTTCACCTTTTTTGCATAGTCACATCACTTTATCTACATTTCATTCTATGATTCATATCATTAGTTTCAGCATCAGTTCACTAAAACACTCACTCCATCTCAATTTTCATTGTACTCTATCCATTTAGTCCCAGGGGCTTCCTACTTCACCTACACCACTGATTACTAGCAGAAGGAGGTGATAGAAACTTCTTTTATAACCCAAGGGGAAATTACTTACCTTCTCATCCAATTTCCTTCCAAATTCCAGCAGCTCTATTGTAAGGTGAGTCTTCATCATTGACAACCCATTTCTTATCATGTACTCAATACTGTCTATATTGTGAAGTGAATAGTGAAGCAATAGCATACATCACACATCTGGAAATCAGTTTCAGGTTGTCCACTGATTTTCTTTGTACTCTTGGGCAAGTCACTTTATCTGTCTGGATACAGCTTCCTTTTCTATAAAATGAGGAAGGCATGCCCTCTTTAAGGTTCTTCCAGCTCCAGTATTCATTATGTACATGGCACTATATACAATAAAACTACATTCATTCAGACCCACTATCTTGGAAAGGTAAGAAAGTTAAAATTTCTAGAAATGGGGCAAAATTTTCATCAATTGGGGAAAATAAGCTTGCTAATAAATTTCCATCATAAATAAAGTTACATGGAGGTGTACTAGATATTAGCCAACTTCATTAAAACAACCTTTAAACTACTTTATATAAAGATTTGTGCTAGGAGTTGAACATAACTAAATTGTTCTGAGGTGCTCATGTTCTAGTTCATTGATTCACATTTATGTAGATAAGTAAATATGATACTATCATCATTTGAGAGTTGAAACACCTAAGCAAGACTTCTTGGAGAAGGTGATATTTGAGTTAAAGTTTGATATGATTTAAAGATTCTCAGATTGATAATCAGTAAGATAGATCACTACAGACATGAAAAGGGACTTAACCAAAAGAGGTATAAGATGGTTTGGGGAAAGCTAATAGTCCAAATTGACTGGAACACAAAGTGTGCGGTACAAAATGAAATTAAGAAAGGCAAATTACAGATTAATTAGGGAGAGTCTTAAAGGGCTTTGTACTTTTTCTTTAGTTTTCTTAGTAGGTCGAATCCTAGTGGCAACAGAGAGAGTCACTGAAGGTTTTTGAGAGAGAAAAGATGATCAGATTTGTATTTTGAAAAGATTGTTTTGGCAGCTATGTGGAAGTTGTTTTAGGAAGAACAATAACAGGTAGAATCAGGAGATCCAATAAGCAAGGCTTTAAGTATGGAGGTAGTCATGTGAAAGAGGAAAGAAGGAGACAGATGTGAATGATGTACAGCTAGAATTGACAGATGTGAATGATGTACAGTTCATATGGCTGTTTAAATTGTTATCAAAACTATTAGATTTACTATGAATTTTCATTGCATGACATGGTTCTGCTGCCTTTTTTACCCTTTAATATCACCTAAGAACATTTCTCAAAATGGATTTGTAATAGCTTCAAGCTAGATGGTACATTTTTATCTTTATTCTGTTTAGCTCAGTGTGAGTAAGTAAGCTCCTCTTCAAAAGTGAGAAACAGGGTTTCTTAGCACAGGCACATGCTGTGGCAGTACTCCTAAGTGTAAACAGAACCAAATTAAAATGTAATAATGTGATTGGGAAATATTTAACAAAGTTGAGAAAATTCAGCAGAAAACTGATAATTTTAATTTGTGGTTTTAAAGTTAATGTGTACCCAAAATGATTCTTATACAAACTCCCAATTTCTGCTGACCATGCATAGAACACTGAATTGGAGTTTCGGATAAACTTGTATTTAAATCCTTTTTCAAATATTCACTAGCTCTAGAATTCTGGACGTTTCTTGACCTTTATGAACCTCAGTTTTCAGATGTAGAAAATTGAAATGATATTACTTACCCCGTGAAATTGTTGAGGATCAAGTGAGATGGTACCTGAAAAGTGTTTTTTTTTATTTTACCTCTATTTTAAGTAATATTCAGAAAAATTAATTTATGTAGATTTTTAGGTTCATAAAGTGTTTTTATTTTCTTTTCATAAAGTCTTGGAACATAGGAAGCTCATTTTCTATAGATCCAGAGAATTTGTCTGTTCTTCACATAATTCATTAAAAAAAAACTCAATACACATCATACCATCTTTCAGAAACTGTTTTCTAGTTTAGATTATATTCGTTGTTGTTGTTGTTCTTGAGCAAAGTAACAGATGGTAAAAGCAACAATTTAGGGGAAGGCTTGGTACTAGTTAAATAAATTCAGAATTAATGTTTTAAAAAATAGATTGTCACTGTAGCATAGTGGATAAAGAGCCATCTTTGAAGCCAGCAAGGACTGGTTTTAAGTGCTTCCCTGAAGCATACTGGCTCTTTTGACTCTGAGCAAATTCCTTAACCTGTAAGAGTCACTTAACACTCTAGGAAATTAAGTTGCAGAGAAGATGCCAGCTGACACTGCTAAAAGTGGTTTCCCCATTTAGGAGTTCCCTAAGTCAATGAATTCACAGGGCCAGGTCCTATCCCAAAGTCCCTATGTTTCATAGTAGGGACCTAGCCTTTGTAAAAATTTTGAAAGGCTTTATTTTTATTCTTTTTTTTTAATTTTGTGACTGGTTGTTTTCAGTTTTCAGTTTTCCATTTTTCCTGCTCCATTTCAGTACCATTATTGCCTTTACAATGTTACTTGGAAAGCTCATACATATCTGGCTTGATTTCTCTTCTCCCAAATATCTGCTACAGAAGCCAACTTACTTGTGATAGCACCTGAAGAAAGCGTTCTGTTGTCTGTCCATTTTCATCTCTAAAGTCTTTCCTCTGTTCTCTATCAGCAGGCTCCGTAATGCATCATTACATCGTTAAAAATCTACATCAGTTCATTGCTTTGTAATGATTTGCAGAGAGCATTTTTAGAACCCTTTCAACTCTTATGCTAAACACAAATTGGGATCTGAGCATACACACTAGTTAGAGCTGACAGCAAGAGATAACATAACTTGTGTTGATTTACATTCAATCTCCTTAGATCTTTTTCTGGATGGAGATGGCATTTTCTGTCCAAAGTCTATTGTGATTGCTTTGGATCACTGAACCACTGAGAAGAACCAAACCTGTCATGATTGATCATCACACATTCTTGCTGTCATTCCTGGTTTTACTTATTTCACTCAGCATCTGTTTGTGTAGATCTTTCCAGTACTTGTTCATCATTTTTATAAAACAATAATATTCCATTACCTTCATATACCACAACTTGTTCAGCCATTCCCCAATTGATGGGCATCCACTTCTTTTCCAATTCTTTGCTACCACAAAAAGGCTGCTACAAACTTTTTTGCACATTTGGGTCCTTTTCCCTCCTTTATTATTTTCTTGGGATAGTGCTAGGAATTGGGAATACCTGCTCACATTTGTGGTTATATAGCGTTATAAATGTTGTATTGGGATATCAAAGACTTATTGCTCTTACAATGTGGATTTTAACTTCTTGGCTTTACCATTTAAACCATGGGGTAGAAGTGGGAATCTCACAGAATTAATCACAAATACAGGAAAAAGCAATTGTTCTTTTGCTAAACATCCTTGTCTTCCATGAAATCTTAAAACAATTATGAGTTCCCATGGCTTTAAAAGAAGTAACTGCATCAAACTGATGTACTTTCTTTCTTAGTAGATATGGATGTGTTTCTTCCATTAAAGTCAGAACAGGTCTTGGGTAGGGGGATGCAAATAAGCATGATATTCTCTCTTATTTTAGGAATAGAAAAGTGTTTCTTCCTGCCTCCAATTCTCTTCCCGGAAATTTATTTTTTGAAATCATCTCTATTTTTGTTTCCTTTTGTAGTTATTGTCAGTTGATGCAGAGTTGCTGTCTTTTTTTTCTTTCTTTCCATTATCCCCTGGATCACAGTTTCAAGAGAAAGACAAAACATCAGAGATTGAGTTAATTGTAACTCACCAGGCGTCCTTAGAGCTAAGGAGGGTTGGGATTATGAACATCGCCATTACTCTAGCATTTTCTCTGATCTGCTAAATCTTCTGTTCCTTAGTAAAATGTTGTTATTGATTCTGCTTCATTTTACAACTGTTGCCTTTAAACAGAAACAGAATTGAGCCATGGATATGTCACTTAACATTTTCAAATTATCTTCTTGAGGAAATAATGCCTTTTCTATAATGATGAAACCAAATCTGATTCCACTACTGGTACTTTCCTTAGCCTGCTTCCTTGGCAAATATTTATTCTCTTACAATTTCATTCAAATCATTGAATATATATCGAGCACTTATATATAATATGAGAAGCAGTCTAGGATGGCTTTAGATTGAGAAGGTTCAGCACCTACCTCTTATGTAACATGCAAGTCATTTAACTTTATCAATACCCTTGGCATTTGTAAGCTTAAGACTTTTAAGTGATAGTAGCTGTCAATCTGCATAAATTGAGACTGATCTTCCCTGTTACTCCCCAGAGGGATATAATGTATTATGTTAAGGCCTATACTTTTTCCCACAGCTGAATCCAGTGGTTAGATCAAGCAGAGCCTGCAACTTAAAAAGTTTTCCCACCCGGAGCAAAGAAGGGATTCACCTTTATCTAGGTCCCTCTGATATAGACTGAGGGACAAGGGTGAAGGCTGAATTGGGCTGCCTTGAAGTTCCTCAAGCTAGAAAACTTCCCCTGATGCTACAGTTCATGAGAATCTCTATTTTTTTTTTAAGCAAAACTCAGGAATTCCAGAACTTCCTGTTGTGCAGATGAGAACTTCCTATCCAACTTAACTCTTAACATAAGGTCTACAAAGCATTAAAAAAAATTGATAACTTTATTTAATGGAAATGGTTTCCATGGTAAGGCTATATGTTTCATTAATTCATTTAAAAGCACTATTATTCTGAGAAGATATCTATAGTATCAACAGCCTGCCAAAAGCAACCATAACATTAAAAAAATGTAAAAAGCCCCAATTTTAGAGATTTTCCTGAGTCATGAGAAATTAATTGATTTTTCCAGGGTCACACAACCAGTATCAGAGGCTGAACTTGAATCCAGATCTTCCCAGTTCCCTGTTTGCTAAGCCATGATCTTCTATGCCAAATGTGAGACCCATTTTTATTTGCACAGCATACCTATCTATTATACAATTATAATTATGCCTATAACACAGTTCCATAAATATTATTAAACATATGCTAGACTCAAGATATCCTAAGTGCTAATAGGATACCGCTCTTTTTCTCAAGGATCTTCAAATCTATTATTTACTAATAAGATGGATATACAAATAACTATAGGGCATGTTGCAATAATAATTTTTATAATTGTCATATATTTGCATTAAAGTCTAAAAAGTCATCAGTATACATTATCTCATTTGATCCTAAACATATCAATAAGTGCTACAAGCATTATTCTTTCTATTTTATAGCAAGAAGAAATTAAGTGACTAGACAATGGTCTCATAGTAACTAACACAGAATTCATACCCAGGTGTTCTAATTCTAGTTCAATGCTCTAACCACTGGATCTTTTGTTTTAATAATGTATAATAAGATGCCCAAATAAGATGATGGGAGAGAATTCAGGAGAAATTGTAGGCTCAGCAGGGAGAATTACAAAGGCCAGTCCTTGTCCTAGGGAAAGGTGAGAATAAGCATACATACATATGTACATATACATAAATATACACAAACACACATACATAGATACACATATATTCATGCATGCACACATGTTTATACATGTGTGAAAATATATACACATGCATTACTCACACATGCACACACATATGTAATCAGTGTCTAAATGTGCCTAACACTTGATAGATATTAACTCATTTGATCTTCATAAAAACTCTGCAAAATAGATTCTATTATTGTCCCATCTTACAGTTGAGGAAACTAAGAGAGAGTTTATTTGATCTGCCCATGGTCACACATTTCTTGAGTGTTTGAGATAGGATTTGAACTTAACCACTGAGAAGAACCAAGTCTTTCCTAGTTGATCATCACATAATCTGAATGTATCTGTTGGTAAAGATCCTTAAATTTGTATTAATTTTTGGAAGTACATTCTGCACTATTTAAAAAAGAATTTTGTGCCATAAAGAGCTCCAATTTGTCAGACTTGGAACCTCTGCCATAGTTCACCATTCATCTTGAGTTCAATAAATCAGGATGCAACAAACATTCTGAATGGTGGCTCTGAAGATGAAAGAATGACATGGAAGATTTCTCTCAAGATATTCAAAAAATGTCTATAAAGCCCTTTCTGCCCCTTGAACAAAATGTGAACTGTGATTTTATCAGTTAGCTAGCACTAATCATCCAGCTCATTATTAAATCTTTATATTTGCTAAGACATTGTACAAAGCACCAAAAATACAAAGAACAAGGGGAACATTCCTGCTTTCAAGTTTACACTCTCATAGAGGAGACAAGTATAAATAGATACAGACAAGATAAATGCAAAGTAGATATGAGGTGACGTTAGAGATGAAGGTGGGAAGAATCAGGAAAGGCCTGATATCGAAAGAGTTATTTGAGCTGACTTTTGAAAGAAGCCAGGGATTCCAAGAACCAAAGCAAGTAAGAAGGAGAATATACCAGACGTGAGGGACAAATAATAGAAAGACACAGAAGAAAGCTAATATGTAAGCAATTGAAAATAGGGATCACTGTGAGTGAACATAGAGCAGAAAGGAGTAACATGTGAAGTGAATGAAAAGATAGGAAAGTGCCAGATTGTGAAAAGCAAAAGCTTTTATATTTCATCCCAGAAGCGACAGGGATGCAGTGGAGTTTATTGACTAAAGTGATGACATGGTTGGGTATATGGTTTGGGGCAATTCCTTTGGCAACTTAGTGGATGATGGATATCAGTGTGAGAAGACTTGAACTGAGGAAACTGAGTAGATATGGTTATTGCAAAAGAACAGATAAAATAATGGGACCTAAGCCAGGATTGAACCTGTGGGAATGGAGAGCAAGAGAGATTTTGTGGAGGTAGATATAAAAAAATTTAACAGCTGATTGGCTAAAAGTTAAAGATGATAATAAGGCTGAAAACTTGGAAAACTGGAAAGATGGCAGTACCCTGTTCAGAATAGTTGTGGGTTAGAGTATGTTACCTCCTTGGTAGCTCATTCAGATTTTACCAAACCTCATTGAAAGGAAATACTTTCTTATAACTATTTCCTTAAATCCTCTCTGTTATAGGCTAAAACCCTTCATCTCAAACTTCATTCAAAAATGAAGAATTTTCTTATGTATTTGACATTTAATTAGCACTGTCAGGGTGGAACCATTTCTGGAAGCAATAGATCAGAATATAAAAACAAGAATAATTTGTGGAGAAAGAAAAATGGGTTTTGTTTTGGACACATTGCTGGTCAGTTACCTCTGGGACATCAAGTTTCAAATGCCCAGGTGGCAGTTTGTGATATGGGATGGAGCTCAGTAGAGAGTAGGGCTAAATATACAGATCTGGGAATCGTCATCATAAAGATGGTAATGGAACTCTTGGGAACTAATGAGAACACCATGTGAGATGGTGTAATATCCTTTTTATATTTCTAAATTAGCACATAACTAGGAAATTGTGTGTCTGAGAACTAGATCTGTTCTTTAATTTGTTTCTGGGAAATGCTTAATCTAATAATAGCAGTGTGCATTACTATGAAACAGGCAGGCCTTACAGAAAAGGGTTGCCATTTTTAAATATACTTAAGAGAGGTATAAATTGTCATTATCTTATTAAAATTGTTGCTGAAAATACTTAATACATGCTGAGCCATATGAGCTGGTATGTTCCAAATTAAAGAAAATTCACCTTTCTTTCATCTTCCAAATGGTCTCCCACCTTCTTGATTACCTTTCTTATTACTGAATGCTTCACACTGCCCTATCCTTCCCTCAGCAGATCTCTCCAGTATTCAAACTCAATTTTATAATCCTCCAAGCCCAGTGCTCTATCCTCTGTACCATTGTAAGAAGACTTAGAAAATGGCATGCATAATCACTACAGGATAATTAGTGTTAAAGGCAAGGTTTGAATCCCGTTCCCCTGATTTTGAGTTCAATAATTTTTATCTACATCATGACCACAGCTATAGTTATAAAATAAATAGAAAGAAAGAAAAAAAAAGACTTTCAAATGTATATAACTAAAATTTGTTTATTACTTTTTTAATTAACAGGAACAATGGACTAGAAAACTGTTTCATGATCAATAAAGAATACTTGAATAAGATCAGGACCAGTAAAATTGGCTACTATTTATATAGCACTTAAAAGATTTCAAAGAATTTTAATCATTTAGAATTAAATCTTGATGACTGATATAAAATATGTGTATAAGCGTGTGTGTATGTGTATATATAATATACACATTTGTATATATTATTTTGTTCTTGTGGAAAAGGAAACTAGCTTCTATCAAAAAGATTTTCATGTATCCCATAATGAAGATAGTTAAATTTTCTATTCAAAATGTGTTACTTAGGCTTCACAAGTCATGGGAAAAGAAGATAGAAGTGATTGTAAAAGAGTGAGAAAAAACAGAGAAAGAGAGAGAGAGAGAGACAGAGAGAGAGAGAGACAGAGAGAGAGAGAGAAAGAGAGAGAGAGAGACAGACAGAGAATTTTTAGACATAATAGCAAGAAGTTAAAAACTTAGTACTTAGCACAGCACCTAGCACAAGGTAGGCTAGTTTTTACAAAGGAGATTAGTTTTTGTTGTTTTTCCTTCCTTCTTGAAATAACCATGAAACAATGCTAGTATCATTAAACATGCAAGTAAATTGGATTTAAGTGAGGGATGGCTCTGCAAAGTTTTCAGTCTCACTTTCTCTTCTGAATCCAGTGGCCAGATACAGATCAGGACATGACTAGAGATGTTCCAGGTACAGCAAAGTCCTTGGACTTTTTAAATTAAGGTCTGTAGCACAGGTCTCAGTTTGACTGAGGCATTCATTCAGTAATTAAGGCTGCTGTTGTTGTTGTACCTCCCTGATGGTCATGGTCTTTGTTGAGAGCAAAAGACAACCTCTGTGAGTAAAGCTGGCCTGTAATTGGTCTGTGGGAAGACTTCCTTCCTCCTTTCCTTCCTTCCTTCTTTCCTTCCTTCCTTCCTTCCTTCCTTCCTTCCTTCCTTCCTTCCTTCCTTCCGTCCGTCCTTCCTTCCTTCCTTCCGTCCTTCCTTCCTTCCTTCCTTCCTACCTTCCTTCCTTTCTTCCTTCCTTCCTTCCTTCCTTCCTTCCTTCCTTCCTTCCTTCCTTCCTTCCTTCCTTCCTTCCTTCCTTCCTTCCCCCTCTCCCTCATTCTTTCCCTCCCTCTCTGCCTCCCTTTTTTCCTTCTTTTCTACCTTCATCCCTTCTTTTTATTCTTATTTCTCTATTTCCATCCATCCCTCTTTTCCTCCCTCTGAACACATATGATATTATATAGTCTTTCCTACATATGCTCTTAAAAGCATTTTTCCACTTTTGCATCTCTGGTGAACCTGCTTTAGATATCTTGGGGTTTACTGGCTAAATTTCTTTCATAAGGACCAGGACTTAAAGCAAAACCAGCTTGATTCTAATTGGCCAATAGGTCCTAGGTCAAGGTAAGAAAGAAATGAAAAGAAGAGCGATCATTTTTTTTTTTTTTTTTTGCCTAGTCAAAAAACCAGTATCATCTGGGAGGGGAAAGACCCTTAGGATATTTGACCTTAATGAAAGAAAGACCTCTTAGGATGGGTTTGAAAAGAAAAATAGTATCTGTACACTATTTTAATCAATTCAATTTACCTGCAGGATGTCTTGGTTGGCTTTGAGAATGAAGAACAAACAACAACTGATTTTTTTTGCTAAGTACTGTGCTTGATGAAAAAAGACTTTTTGTCTAGGATTATAGTGACCTAGTAATTCTCTGCTAAGGAGATACAAAAGAAAGCATTTCTGGCTGAGCAAGACAGTCACTGACAGAGAAATGCCTTGGTGCTATTGGGAGAAAGAAGGTTATCAGAAAAAAGTTATATAAAAAAGACTCTTGTGAAAGAAGGGAAGGTTAGGGTTAGCTTTAAGTTTGTCAGTTTATCAGTCAGTAAACATTTATTAGGTGCCTACTGTGTACCAAACAATAATCTCTAGAATTAAATATGCCTAAAGAGTTTGATGCAGCATTTAATAAATTGTATGAAATTTAGAGAAAATCATTAATGTTAGTATAAGAATAAAGGAAGGGCTCCAAGAATTATGTGGAAGAAAAATACTGTTTATATCTTTGGTTTTATTTGTGTTAAAAGTTCTTTTATTTGTTCCACAAACTTGTTTCTCAAGTTTGTGCTTAATTTTTTTTAATTCACTTAGGTTTGGTTGTTTTATTTTCTATAAAATTTAGAAAGTTGATAGTTATAAAACTGTGGGAATATTAGCAGCTTCCCAACATTTGACTGCCTATTGGTATTTATTATGCCCCACTGCTCAGACCAAGTGGTTGTAGCATATTACTGACACTTGTTAAAAGCCTACATAAATTGCAGTAAGTTTTCTATAAGACCCTACTCAAATGAAGAAAGAAAACTTATATTTCCTATATTTCAATATTTTTATCAAATTAATATTAAGTCTTCTATTCTCCAGTCTAAATAATCCCAATACTATGTGGTCCAGTTTGGTTTTGCATACAAACATCATCAACAGCCAAATAATTATTTGCTACACTAGTATTCCTCATATTTATTTTTTGCTTTTTGCTAAGGCAATTGGGGTTAAGCAACTTGCCCAGGGTCACACAGCTAGGAAGTGTTTGAGACCCGATTTGAACTCAGGTCCTCCTGACTTCAGGGCTGGTGTCCTCATATTTTCAAGATAAAATTCATCCTTTCACTTTTACTTATTTTTTGAGACCAAGTAGTTTCATCTCATTCAAGCTAGAAGTGCAGGGGTCCTCCTTTCAAACTCAATCATACTATTGATTTTCATGGAAGCTTTTACCTTTCTAACCTAGACTGGCTCATACTTCCTTAAGTAGTCTAGTTCCCTCCCCCAGCCTATGTCTTTTCTACATCCTAAGGGATCACCATATTAATACTAGACTTAAAGTGGACAAGTAATTAGCTTAGTGTTATTGTTCAGATTTCTTGAGAGCAAGAAATCTAACATCACCCTCCCTAGTAGTTAGTATTATAGATGGCCTCTCAGTTTTTCAGTTGAGAAATGGACTTCATTCTTATACTTTTTTATCCATGCAAATGGCATAATGATATAGAATGCTATTATTAAGTCTTGACTCCATAATTTAGCTTCATAACATCAATTTATAGAGTTGAGGGTTTTTTAAATTATACAGATATTTTTGCTACATCTTGTAATAGATATTTTCTTTTGAAGATACCACTGACAAAAAGGAGAATATTAGAGATGTCAGGAGATATTTTTGTCAGAGAAAGGGAATGAAGACCACTCTGTTTCTTCATAAGATTGAATTGGCTTTGTAACGTAACAGCTATCTTTGAAATGGATGTATTTATTGAAAGCTATTGGATACTCTAGGAACTGAAAATGGGAGGGGAAAAAACTATTTTTCTTTCAAACGCATTAAAAATCTTTGTGAACTTATATATTTATGATAATTTTCCCTTCATCAATTAATGACCTGGCCACAAAGACTTAGCTGAAATGATTGAATTTTGCAGAGTTATAAAGTGGAATTTTAAAGTGAAATGAAGACATTGGCAGCTGGGAACATCTGACCCCTTATAAAGGGGATAAAGCCTATGATAATGAATCAAGATCCATTTTTGAAATCTTAAAACTTTAATGATACTTTAAACAACCAATCCCCTTGAACAATAAAGCCCAGTCCAATCTTATCCTGAGAAAGTTTCTCTTCTGATAACATGTGACAAATAACATGAGTGACACTTTGGGCTAACTTTAATTATTAGAAAAACTTCCCCATACATTAAAGTTGAAAACTCTCTCTCTGAGGTTTAAAATCATGAGATCAACCATGAGCAAGTATTTATTAAGTATTCACCATATAACAGGTGTTTTATTAAACACTAGAGATACAAAGAAAGATAAATACACAGTCCTTGCCCTCAGAGAGATTTCACTTTGATGGAAGAGACAAGAATGAAATAAGTAGTTATTTATAAGATTTATACAATGTAGATAGAAGATATATGCAGTGTATACAAGATAATCTTAGAGGGGAAGGCACTAGGTGCAGGTGCTAAAAGGGGATGCCTCTAGAAGATAGAGTTATGAATTAAGTGTTGAAAGAAGTCAGAGCTTTGCAAGGGTCAATGTGGAAAAATTACCCAACATTCACCCTTGCAAAGCCTTATGTTCCAAATTTTTCTCCCTCCTTCCCCACCTGTCCCCTCCCCTAGACACCAAATAATCCAATATAGGTTAAATATGTGCAATTCTTCTAAACTTGTTTCCATATTTATCATGCTGCCCAAGAAAAAATCAGATTAAAAGGGAAATGAGGAGGAAGAAACAAAAGCAAGCAAACAACAATAGCAAAAGGTGAAAATACTATTTTGTGATCCACACTCAGCCCCCACAGTCTCTCTCTGGGTGCAGTTGGCTCTCTCCATCACAAGACCATTGGAACTGGCCTGAATCACCTCATTGTTAAAAAGAGCCAAGTCCATCAGAATTGACTATCACATAATCTTCTTGTTACTATGTACAATGGTCTTTTAGTTCTACTCACTCCATTTAGCACAAGTTCATGTAAGTCCAGACCCCTCTGAAATCATCCTGCTGATTGTTTCTTATAAAACAATAATATTCTATAACATTCATATACCATAACTTACTCAGCCATTCCCCAGCTAATGGACATCCACTCAGTTTCCAATTTCTTGCCACTACAAAATTTTTTGCACATGTGGGTCCCTTTCCTTCCTTTAAGATTTTTTGGGGATATAGGCTCAGTAATAGCACTACTGGGTCAAAGGATATGCAGTTTGATAGTCCTTTGGGCATAGTCCCAAATTGCTCTCCAAAATGATTGGATCAGTGTGAACTTATTTTTTAAAATATTTTGATAACTCTATTCCAGTAGGATTTGTTTCCTTTATAATCATATGTGTTTTTTTGAATTTTAAAATATATGGTAAGAATGCAGCTAGTTGACACTATGGATAGAATGTCCAGCCAGCCTCAAATCAGGAAGATTGCTCTTTCTGAGGTTCAAATTCAGATTCAGACACTTATTATCTGTGTGACTCCAGGCAAGTCCTGTAACCTTATTTGCCTCAGTTTCCTTGAATATCAAATGAGTTGTAGTAGAAAATGACAAGTCACTTCAGGATCTTTGCCTAGGAAATCCCAAATGGGGTCACAAAGAATCTGGCATGACTTAACAATAACAAATTATAAGAAGAGATCTGTAGGCTTTACCCAAATGGGTATCTCTGACAAAACAAAATTTAGAATTTATGCTTGAGGCACTACCCAGTTCAATCCCTTCGTTTTACCTCTACTGAAACTGATGATTAGAAAGATTAGTCACATAGATTGCAAGTGGCAGATATGGGATTTGGCATTATATTCTCTGATCTCAAATCCAAAACTTTCCACTATTCTACATTGGTATTGATCTTCTAGCCCCAGTATTGAACAAATCTAATCTTTTTTCCCCACATAAATGCCCTTGAGATCCTTGAAAATGGTTATCATATATGTACCTAAGATTTCTTTCCTCCAGGAAAATTATCAGCAGTTAACGTGGAGAATTTACAGAATAGGACATGGTTATTTTGTCAAAGTATTTTTCATATATATATATATATATATATATATAATTTACAATTATTTTATATCATGCCAGATCAATAAATATAGTTACTTCCCGCTAAACATTTCGTCCATTTTGAGAGTTCTATATGTTAGAATAATATTGGCAAATTAATGGGTTTAGAAGAGAGTAAGAGAAAGTAACTTAAGATCATTAATGAGTTTTGAACTTCTTATGAACTTGTGAAGACTCTGTTGAACCTATATTCACACTCTCTACTCATCTATACATAGAGTGAAGCCTCATGGGGAGGAGAGAGAAGTATAGTAGAATTTCCAAGCCATTGAAAGAGTAATATTTTTCTTTAGTTTTATTTTTGACACAAAAAACTGATGTAATCTTTTGAGAAACAAACTTATTAAACTAAATGAAGTGATAAAAATAACAAATAAATAGGAATATAGCTAGGAAAAGAATGTAGCAATGATAATTACTTAGGGTTAGGAGCTATGGAGCCATGCTGAAACCACTCATAAAATCATGAGAATATTGACCCATGTATTTCTATTCAGATTAGATAAATAACTATCTAATAGTTAGATGTAATTTGTCTCATTTGGATAACTATGGAGTAGAAAGACCCATGAAAAAATATACCAAATAGTAAATATGTTTTTTAATGTATTACTCATTTTTAATTTTATATCCCCTTAATTTTTGAATATATTTTCCCAACCCATAAAGCCAATTTTTTCTAATATAACAAATATATGGCCTGAGTTTAAAAGTATATGAAGTATTTCATAACTATAGTTCCCAACCTTTGCTAAGAAAGGTGGAAAGTCCATTTTCTAATATCTCTCTAGAGATTGTTTTAGCCTCTCATCTTTTAAAGGAAATTCAGATGTATTTCTCTCTGAAATTCCCTACAGTGACTCTGGGAATGGTTGTTTTCTCCCTATTTCTCTACAATTTAATCGACAAGCACATCATTCAGTTTCATTTTCCTTAATGTCTATGTTTAGTTTTGTTTGGTTTCTATGGTGTTTTTGTCTTGAAATCCTTCCAATAATAACTACTTTCATTTTTTTTATCATAATTGCCAAATTGTTGTGTGAGAAATGAAACCTCAGAGTTATTTTGCCTTACCTTTCTCTTATTAAAAAAAATGAATTTTGAGTGTTGGAAATCTTATTATGTTTATTTTACATTGTTGTTGCCCTTGTGTGTTTTATTTCTCTGATTCTGTTTACCTCCCATTACTTCTGTTCATATCATATAAGTCTTCCCATAGTTCTCTTTTAAATTCTTATTCTTCATATTTATCATTTATAAAGATATTACACTATTATGTTGTTCCATTGTATTCTTATATCATCATTGACTTAACCATTCCCCATCTGATAGGTTTCTATTTCATTTCTAGTTTTTTGCTATCACAAAAAGTACTGCTGAGAATATATTGATGTGTTTATTGCATCTTTCTGTCTTTGATATATTTGGAGTATATGCTTAGGAAGGAGATCTCTGGCTCATGGGATCATAGATTTAGAAATAGAAGGGATCTTCAAGATAATTTAATCCAATTTTATGATTAAGGAAACTACCTGGATGATTAAGTTTCTGTCCCATGATCACAGAGGTTACTTCCTTGTCAGCAGCAGAGCCAGTATTTGAACCCAAAAAACTCGATTCCAAATTTGTTACCCGTCTCATTATACTAG
>JAJPUD010001849.1:336648-382277 GCA_023553655.1 Myrmecobius fasciatus | reverse complement strand
ATCTGCATTCAAATTCCATCAATTCTTTGTCAGGAGGTAGATCACATTTTTTATCATGAGTCTTTTGGAACTGTTTTAGATCATTTTATTGCTGAGAATAGCTAAATCACTCACAAGAGATCATTGTATAAAATTGCTGTTAATTGTGTACAATGTTCTTTTGGTTCTGCTCATTTAACTCTGCATCAGTTCACATATATCTTTCCAGGTTTTTAGGAAAGCATTCTACTCATTGTTTCTAATAGCATTATAATTCCATTTTCATTCCATTACAATCATATGCCACAACTTGTTCAGCCACCCTCTCAATTGATGAGCATCCTCTCAATTTCTCATTCTTTGTACCAACACAAGTTGCTATAAACATTTTTGTATATATAGATGCTTTCCTCTTTTAAAAAAATCTCTTTGGTAAAATTATATACATAGTTTAAAACAAAATTCCATGAAATGTAAAGATCTAGTTAAAACTGTGAAACTTTTCTCTTTATTCCTTAACCGCTGTTTAACCTTTAATACAGTTGATAGAGTCCTACTCCATGGAAGTAGCTCCAAGTTCTCAAATCCTTGACTGAAAGGCATTGCTATCATGTTGGAAAGGCTGCAGACATGATTCTGGCAGACTGAAATTGCTTCTGAGATTTAGCTCGTAGACAGTAAATTGGCCACATGGTGATGATTTACTTGGTCATGGAAACCCATGAAAAAGCAAAGGTCCAAAAGGATTCCCCCTTAAGACTTTATAGCCTTCTTTTTCTTCTGAATTCTAGGTGGCAGTGGCAGAAAAGGAGGCAGAGGGAACTAAGAACCACAGTTTTCAGACTGTCCAAAAACCTTATGTGGGCTGTGGCTCCTTGAAATGTGAGGTCTTTGTTAGTGATTTAAGCAGAAACTACTGGAGAGGAACTGTACAATATCAGCCTTGATGTTCTTGCTAAAAGTGAAACCAAAGATAGAAGTTGCAACTAAATAGGAAAAATAATTCACAGGTATCTCTATGTACCTGGCACATAGTAGGAATTTAGTAAATCTTTAGTGACTTTCTGATTGTCCTTAAAGAAACAAAGAAAGGAGTTGAGAAAAATCACATTCCTAGTATATTTAAAATGCAACAAAAATAGTGGATCATGTGGTAGTCTTGTCTTCTAGTACTTATGATAAAGTATTTACAAAGAAATCCATGATGAAAATAATTGCAGCTACTGCACAAACATTGGTTACAGAGGATAAAGTAGGGATATTTTATGAAGAATTGATTCTTTATGCACTTTGATATTTGGTGACTTTAATACAAATGTACTGTACAAAAAAAGGTGGAAGTGTTATTAGAAAATATATGCCTCGAACAAGACATGTGAGAGAACAAATGCTTGCAGACTACATAAAAGTCTCATGAATATATATCATGAATACTATTTTTGAGAGGAACAAAATCAGTGCTGAATATGGTGAGCATGAAATAACATAAAAAGAAATTGAATTATATTTTGACATATCATTGTTGACATGGGATTATCTCTGAATTAGTTATTATTGTGTAAGCAGATTTAATACATCTATATTCCACAAATGCAGGATCTTTATGAGGGTGTAAGTTGGAGTAGGGCAACATTTTATCAGTGATATTCTTCATTTCTTTTGCAAATTAAACTTTATTGATATATTTGGATTTTAAATAACTAAAACTTTCTCCCAGTTTCTCCCTTCCTCCCTCCCTTTCAAAAAAGTAGAGGAAAAATTAGCAAAATTGATCAATACATTTTAAAAAGTATGAAAAGTCTATGCAGTTTACCAGTTATGGACCTTCCATCTCTGCAGAGAAGTGGAATGGAGGTTGTCTTCTCATACTTTTTCTTTGGAAGCATTGTTATTCTTTGTAATTTTGCATTATTACTTTTAACAAATTTTTTAACTGTAAAAAGAAGAGGAAGAAGAAAGATTCAGCACAATCAGCCAATACATTAAAATGTCTGAAAATGTGTGTGCATATATATATATATATTTGCTTTTGTTTTTTCAGTCTTTCCATTAAGGTTGTTGTAGTTGCTGTGCATGCTAGTTTTTGGCTGTACTTTCTTCACTCTGCTTCAGGTTCTGTGAATATTGCCATTCTTCTCTCTTTTCTTCATATTTGTCATTTCTTATAGCATCACAATAATATTCCATTATATTTATACATCACAATTTGTTTAGCCATCTTCCAGTTGCTGGCCATATTATCTATTTCCAATTCTTTACTATCATAAAAATTACTGCTATAAATTTGACACATATTGGGACTTGATTTTGTTCAATGACTTCCTTGGGGCATAAATTTAATAGCTGTGTTTATTAAATATGTTATTTGATTAATTCCAAATTGCTTTCCAAAATCTTTGTACTGTTTCACAGCTCCATCAATAATGCATTACATCTTTGCCATCTTGAAATGGAATGATTTCAAGACTAGAAAATCCCATTGTGCTTGTTTGCTGATTATGAAAAAGCTTTTAATTGGGTACATCAAAATACCAACTTAAAGACTTTATTCCCACAAAGTTTCCTTGAAAGGTATAACAAGAGGAATAAATTTGTTCAGTGACTCTCTGAAAAATATCATGTGGACCATAAATAGATTTATGTTATCAAATATGTTCTGACTGCTTTGGAGATCAAGCATTGCCTGTGAATGGTGAGATCCTCTACATTATCCTCTTTGCTGATGACATTATACTGAGTGCCCTGAGCCTTGGAATACTGCAGAGCCTCCTGGAAGGAATGTATAAATACTATAAGAATTTGACCTGATCATATATATATATATTTAGGAATGGCCAGATGAATGAAGAAAGTTTGTTTTTTTAGATTTCAACTTGCAGTTGAATCCATAGAGCTTGTCAGTGTGTGTATTTATATATATATATATATGTGTGTGTGTGTGTGTGTATGTACGTGTATGTACTCATATATGTAGATATACATTTCTATACATATATACATTTATATATACATTTCTAGATATATATTTATGTATATATATATGTAGATATAGCTATATCAAAGTCATAGAATACAAATTTACAGGAAATTCATTTCAGAATTAAACAAGAGAATGAAATGGGTAAGATTGTCTCCATAAAATTTCAGAGCTCCTTAAATGATCTCAAAGTATTCCTGAAGACAGAAACTAATGTTTTTTTAATACTAATATTCTTCCAGTTTTGTTGTAAGGAGATAGGGAACACAGTAGTTTCTGAAGAATTGAAAATGACTATCATTAAGAAGTGAAGCCAAGCTGGCAGAGTAAAAACAGGGACTCATGGAAGTCTCCCCAAAACCGCTCCACATTCCTTTAAAAATGACTCTAAACAAATTTTAGAGTATCAGAATGCACAGAAAGATAAAGTGGAACATTTTATAGCCAAAGACAACTCAAAAGATCAGCAGGAAAGATCTGTGGTACCAGAGTGGGAATCCAGCATACAATCCTGGCACAGGCTGCACCATTGCAGCCCCAGCCCCAAGTGCCAGCAAAGCAGGAACAGGTCCTGGAGCCTTTGAATTAGTGGTAGTGTTGGTGGTTTCTAAGCATCTCAACCCAGAAGGTCAGCAAGAAAAATTTGTCAGTAGGATGAGAGGGACCTGGAAAACCAGAAAACCAGGAGTGGTTTCTTCTCAAGGCCTCAGCTCACAGGAATTCTCATTATTAGCACTGAGAAAGCACCATGTTGAGTTAGCACACTAGAACTTATAGCCACAGTGAAATAGGGACATTCTTCATATTTCCAGGGCAAAAAAGAGTGCTTGTGGTCATGTCCCTAGAAGCATATTGGAGGAAAAGGTTCCCACATGTGCAAAAATGTTTATGGCAGTCCTTTTTGTAGTGGCAAGAAACTGGAAACTGAATGGATGCCCATCAATTGGAGAGTGGCTGAATAAATTATGGTATATGAATGTTATGGAATATTATTGTTCTGTGAGAAACGACCAGCAGGACGATTTCAGAGAGGCCTGGAGAGACTTGCATGAACTGATGCTGACTGAAACGAGCAGAACCAGGAGATCATTATATACAGCAACAGCAATATTATATGATGATCAATTCTGATGGACATGGCTCTCTTCAACAATGAAATGTTTCAAACCAGTTCCAATTGTTTAGTGTTGAAGAGAGCTATGTACACCCAGGGAGAGGCCTGTGGGAACTGAGCGTGGACCACAACATAGCATTTTCACGCTTTCTGTTGATGTTTGCTTGCATTTTGTTTTCTTTCTCAGTTTTTTTTTTCCTTCCTGATCCAGTTTTTCTTGTGCAGCAATATAACTGCATAAATATGTGTACATATATTGGATTTAACATATATTATAACATATTTAAATGTATTGGACTACCTGCCATCTAGGGGAGGGGGTGGAGAGAATAATTTGAAACAGAAGACTTTGCAAGGATCAGTGTTGAAAAATTACCCATGCATATGTTTTGTAAATAAAAAGCTTTATTTAAAAAAAGAAGTATATTGGAAAACAATTACACAAAAATTCTGTAACTTGGGACAATGCATCCTCCATCCTGGAAAAGAAGCCCTACTTTATTTTTTTTATTTTTTTGCTTTTTGCTGAGGCAATTGGGGTTAAGTGACTTGCCTGGGGTCACACAGCTAGGGAATTTTAAGTATCTGAGAACAGATTTGAACTCAAGTCTTCCTGACTTCAGGGCTGTACCACCTAGCTGCCCCAGGAGCCCTACTTTAAAAGAGGTAAAAGCCAAGTAATATACTGGAGAAATGAGCAAAAAAAAAAAAACAGAAAAAGATTCTGACCATAGAAAGTTACTATGGTGGCAAGGAAGACCAAGACACACATTCAGAAGAAAACAAAGCCAAAACTCCTACATCCAAATCCTCCAAGAAAAAAATAATGATTGTTTTCAGGCCATGGAAGAGCTCAAAAGGGATTTTTAAAATCAAGTTAGGGAGATACAGAAAAAAAGGAAGAAGAGAATTGAGAGGGGTGCAAAAGGAAGCAGAAAAAAAAACTGTTTAGGAGAAGCATAACTTAAAAAACAAAATTGGCTAAATGGAAGAGGAATTATAAAAGCTCACTAAGAAAAATAATTCCTTGACAATTAGAATTGAGCAAATAGAAACTAAGATATTATGAGAAATCAAAAAACAATAAAACAAAACTCAAAGCATGAAAAATAGAAAACAATGTGAAATACCTCAGTGGAAAAAAAAAGTGACTTGGAAAATAGAAAACTGAAATAATTTAAAAATCATTGGACTACCTGAAAACCATGATTAAAAAAAGAGCTTAGATTTTATCTTTCAAGAAATTATGAAAGAAAACTGTACTGATATTCTAGAACCAGACGGTAAAATAGAAATTGAAAGAATCCATAGATCACCTCCTGAAAGAGATCCCAAGATGAAAATTCTCAGGAATATTATAACCCAAATTCTGGAACTCCCAGATCAAGGAGAAAATATTGCAAGCCTCCAGAAAGAAACAATTCAAGTATAGGGAAGTCACAGACAGGATAATACAAGATTTAGCAGTTTCTAAATTAAAGGATTAAAGGGCATGGGATATGATATTTCAGAGAGCAATGGAGCTAGTTTTACAGTCGAGAATCACCTGTCCAGCAAAACTGAGTATAATCCTATAGGGGAAAAGATGGAAATTCAATGAAACAGAGAACTTTCAGAAAGCATTTGTGATGAAAAAACCCAGAACTGAATAGAAAATTTGATTTGACTCAGGAAAAACAAGAAGGTAATCAGGAAAGGGATAATCATAAGGGATTTAATAAGGTTTATCTGTTTACATTCCTACGTGGGAAGATGATACTTGCAACTCATAAGAACTGTCTTATTATTATGGCAGTTAGAAGGAGTATATATAGACAGAGGGCATAAAATGAATTGAATATGAAAGGATAAAATCTAAAAAATGTTAAGGGGTGAGAGAAGAATGTACTGGGAGAATGGGACAGAGAAATGTGGAATGGTATAAATTATCTGCCATAAAAAAAGCAAAAAGAAGCTTTTACAGTGGAGGGGAAAGGAGAAAGAGGAATTGAGTGAAGCTTACTCATTAGAATTGATTCAAAGAGGAAATAAAATACACACTCAGTGTGTGTGTGTGTGTGTGTGTGTGTGTGTGTGTGTGTGTATGTGTGTGTGTGTGTGTGTGTATCTTATCCTGCAGGAAAGTAGGAAGAAAAAGAAATGCAGGAAGGGGGCAGGGTGATAGAAGAAAGGATTTATTGGGACAGGAGGTGGTCAGTAACAAAACACCTGAGGAAGTCAGGCTGAAAGAAGCAAGAGAACAGAATAAACTGGGGGAGGGTGATGGCAATAGTAATTAGAAAAGAATTTTGAAGCAAGTTTCTTTGGAAGTCCTCATTTCTCAAATGGATAGGGAATGGAGTCAAATTTATAAAAAAAAGCCATTCCTCCATTGATAAGTGATCAAAAGATATGAACTATGCCCAAAGTGCTATAAAATCATGCATATCATTTGATTTAACAATACCACTACTAAGCATTAATCACAAATTTGATTTTTAATAAAGAAAATTACCTATATGTGTAAAAATGTTTAGCAGCTTTCTTCTCAGGACAAAGAATTAGAAATTGAGGATATGTCCATCAATTGGGGAATAGCCAAATAAATTGTGGCATATGATTATGATAGAATATTATTGTTCTATGGGAAATGATAAGCAGGATGCTCTCAAAAAAAAAAAAAAAACTCCCAAGAAAGTCCTCCATGAATTGAAGCAAAGTGAAATATACTGTGCACAAAGAAAATAACTATAATAAGAAGAGCAGTGGGCAGGGGCATGGTGAGTATGAGCAAGATGAAACATATAGCTAATGAAAAACTTTGAACAAGAACAAAAGAAAAAGATAACATCAGGGAAAATTTGTGTCAGAAAGTGGAGATAGCGTTTTCCCATGGGGAGGATAAGGAATAACAGTTGAACAGCCTAAATGCTCTCTGGAATATTTTTGTAATATCAGAAGAAAGCAAAGAAGATTTCTATAAATTGGGTACGAACTTTTGGGAGGACATGGATAAAAATTATAGAGGGTACCAGATGGGCAAATATGAATTGATCATGCTTTCCATCACTGGAATGAACACTTAGTTTATGAGACCACAGTTCTATTTAAGTACAACCTAACCCTCATTTTTTATCCTAGACTTGAGTACAGCACCTTTTAAAAAATTCTTCCTGAATCTTTTTTGGAATTGGGATTTCCTGTGAGTTTTCCTTTCACCTCCCCCAAATGTTGTTTCCTTAAAAAGACTTGACTTTTTCAAATTTAATAATTGGATATATTGAGTTGCTTTCATCAACTTTCCAAATGGGTTTCTGAATGTTGAGAATTGCTGCATCTTTTTTCCTCCATTGGTACAATCAGAAAACTTGGAAGCCACTGTCTTTTCTTTTTTAATTATTCTCCTACATTGTCATATTGATAGTTTTAAATTTATGCTTCTGTGATCATTGATGCAACCAACTTTGAATTTTTGATCTTATGATTTTTCCCATGCCTTTGATTTCTTCTTCTCAGTTAGATATCTCATGAATTGATCCTTCAATGTCCTTACAGTATGATTTTATGGAAAGAGTGATAGATTTAGAGTTAGAGGGTCTGCATTTAAGTCCTGGATCTACCTACCATATGTCATTCAAGAAGGCCAACAATTTGATATGGATGATACATGTGTAGTCATGCAAAACATTTCTACATTAGCCATGCTGCAAAAGAAAACTCAGAATGAAGAAACAAGTATAATAATGAAAATTAAAAATACTAAGCATCAGTCTATATTCAGATTTCATTAGTTTCTTTTCTGGAGACAGAAGGCATTTTTCATTATAAGTCATCAGAATTGTCTTGGACCATTTCCTAGTTCATCATACAATATTCTTGTTACTGTGTAAAATGATTTGGATCTGCTCAGTTCATGCAAGTCTTATAGGTTTTTCTAAACATCCTGCTCATCATTTCTTATAGTACAATAATATTCCATCTCAAACACATATCACAAATTTTTCTGCCATTTCCCAGTTAATGAGCAATTTCTCCTTAATTTACAATTCTTTGCCATCACAAAAAACACTGCTATAAATATTTTTGTATATAAATCCTTTTCCTTTGAACTCTTTGAAGAACATATGTACTAGTAGTGTTGCTGGGTCCAAGAGGGACTGTGCCATTCTTAAGTTTTGTACTGAGGACATATGGAAATACACTTTTTTTTTTTTTTGCTGAGGCAATTGGGGTTGAGTGACTTGCCCAGGGTCACACATCTAGGGAATGTTAAGTGTCTGAGACCAGATTTGAACTCAGATCCTCCTGACTTCAGGACTGGTGCTCTATCCACTGCGCCACCTAGCTGCCCCGGAAATACACTTATAATATGTCTGTATTTATGTATAGAATGCTTTAAGATTTTAGAATTTAGTTTATATGTAAACAAGGAACTTTTGTTTTTGAATGATTCTTAACTAATTTAAACATTTTAATTAGAGCCTATAAATTATTTACTGAAAATGTTAATTTTGTTTTTGTCTAGAAATGAATTTTATGTTTTATCTTGCAGCTTATGTAAATCCTGATTTTTACTACCAGTTCACAGCTCGATATCATTCTGCACCCTGCAATAATATCTACAATGTCTCATTTGAGAAAAAGTTGCTTCAGATTTTGAGCAAACTAGTTGTTGATCTTTCCTGTGAAATAAAAGTAATGAAGTCTGAATGTCATCATGTTAAGATGCAGAGAGCTGGTTTACAAAATGAATTGTTTTTCACTTTTTCAGGTATGTATTGTTCATCCTAATGTGCTTAGGAAACAATTTGCTTAGTTTCATAATTGCAAAATTTGGGGCTTAAAATTCAACATTTTAATTAATTGTATTTGTATTTTATAATTTAATACTAGCAATATGGAAACAATCTCAAGAGAATGGCATTCTTCCTCAGTTAACCCAGTACCATAGGAATTCTCTTTTTTCATGTTGTAAAATCTTGGGGATTTCCCATGTTTTTTTCTCTTCCACTTTTAGACTGATATATTCTTAGAGTAGTTCCCTCTGAGCTCAAGCCCTAGTTAATCCAATTAAAAAAAATTATGAAGTACTTGCTTTATCCCAGCACTAGACTTTATCCAAATTGCATTAGGAATTTGGAGTTGGAAAGAAGTTTTGAATTACTTTAACTTGTAGTAGAAAAAGAAATAGATGAAGAGAAAGGAAGACAACCTTTTTTTCCTTATTCCTCAAACCCCTACTACTCTATTAATAATCTTATCTCCAGGATCTAGTCTATTTCCTGTTAACCCCCATTCTCAAACCTTCAAAGCCCATTTACACAAGATCAAAATTTAGAGCAGGTAGGGACCTTTCACTTATCAACAACTTATGTCAAATCAGGCTGTATTTTATTAAGTGCTAATTTGTGCCAGGAACTGTGCTAAGTGTTGGGGTTACAAAAGTATGTTAAAAACAGTCCCTTTCCCTTAAATTCAAACCCCTAATTGGTGGGGGGAGACAACATGAAAACAACAATATGTATATAAGACATATAGGATAAATTGAAGGTAATCTTAGAAGGAAGGAAAAACTTATAGAAGCAATGAGAGATGGTCATTGAAAAAGCATGAAGTCAGCAGAGTGCACATGTGCAGTGGCACATAAAGGAAGCTACTGTCATCAGATTGTAGAGTTTGTGGAGTGGAGTGGGAAAGGGGGTAATAAAACACAAGAAAATAGAGTAAGTGGTAAGGCTCTTTAAAAGCCAGGTAGGCTTTTGTATTTGTTCCTGGAAGTGACAGGTAGCCAGTGGGGTTGACTGAGTAGGGATTGACTTGGCCACACCTAGTTTATGAAGATCACTTTGGCAGTTGAATGGAAATGATAAGGTATAGGCAGATCCTTAAGGCAGAGAGACCAATGAGAAAGCTTGTTTAATAGTCCAGCATGAGATGAAATGGACTTGCCCTGGAATGGGGACTGTTTCGGAGGAGAAAAGGCCACATATATGAGAGATGCAGCAGAGGTACAAACTTCACTTAACAGATGAGGAACTCGAGTCCCCTAAGGTTAAATGAATTGCTGAGGATCATATAGGTGATAAAGGAGAGAGACAGGATTATGCAATCATTGTAGAATCTCAGAATTTCAGAACTGGAAGAAACCTAAGTTGTCTTTTAGTTCAATCTATACCTGAAAAAGAATAGCTACTAAAAATGTCTGATAACTCCTCTGTTTAGAGATCTTCAGTGAGGAGAAAACCATTACCTCCTGAGGCAACCCATTTCATTTTTGAAAACTTGCAATTGTGAGTGTATTTTTCCGTGTGCTCTTGTCACTTTTGCTTACCTTCTAAGTATAAGCAGAATAAGTCATCTAGTAGTCCTTCTATAGTATATGGCCCATCTGAAACTTAAAGATTGCCAGTATAACTTTTCCTCTCTTTTCCTTATTAAAAATATCCACTTCTTCCATGAATTCTTCATTCTTTAGGTTGTCCTTCTCTGCATGCTCTGTGGCCTATCACTGTCCTTCCTAAAATGTGGTCCCAGAGCTATACACAGTGCTGTATATGTCCTCTTCATAGGGCACAATACAACAGGATGATCACTCCTTTTTTTCTGAAAATTTCTTTAAGAATGAACAATTGCTTTTTTTTCTTTTGTTAATTACCAACCAAACCCATCTTTTAATACTCCTATCCAAAATAGCGTAAAAATGTGAACATCTTTTTTTATTAAAGCTTTTTATTTTCAAAACATATGCATAGATAATTTTTCAACATTAACCCTTGCCAAATGTTGTGTTCTAATTCCCCCCTTCTTTGCCACAATAAAAGAGCTGCTATAAATATTTTAGACACTTAAATCTTTTTTCCTTTTATTTTTTTTTTAAATCTCTTTGGAATAGAGGCAACTAAATGGCACAATGGATAGGTTTCCAAGCCAGGAGTCAGGAAGATTTATTTTTCTGAGTTCAGTCTAGTCTCATATTATCCAAACTGATTGGTGTGAGGTGATACCTCAGACTTGTTTTAATTTGAATTTCTTTAATCAATAGTAATTTAGAGCATTTTTTTGAATGACTAGTGATAGCTTTGATTTCTTCTCATAAAAACTGCCTCTTTTGATCTTTTGATCATTTAGCAACTAGGCAATGACTCATTTGCTTATTCCTGTTCTCTATATTTTTGAAAAATGAGGCCTGTTTGAGTGTCTGAGATCAAACTTGCTATAAAATCCACCCCCCATCCAGTTTTCTGCTTTCCTTTTAATATTGACTGCCTTAGTTTTGTTGTTGATGTAAATAAAAAACCAACTATTCATTTTATATCCTATAATGTTCTCTGTCTCTTGTTTGGTCATAAATCCTTTCCCTATTATTAAACTATTCTGTGCTCTTCTAAATTGTTTATGGTATCACCCTTTATGTCTAAATCAGGTACAATTTTGACTTTATCTTGGAAGGGTGTAAAATGTTTTGTTTTGATGATTATCACTTTGTAATATAGTTTAATATCTGGTACAGCTAGACCACCTTCCTTTATGTTTCTTTTTTCTTCATTTTTTAAAAATTTTTGATCTTTTGTTCTTCTAGATGAATTGTATTATTTTCTTAACTCTATAAAATTTTTTGACAGTTTTACTGGGATGGTACTATATAAGTAATTTAAATATAAACATTTAAACATAAGTAAATTGCTTTATGTAGAATTATTGTTTTTATTATATTAAAGCAATCTACCTGTGAACAATTAATATTTTTCCCAGTTGTTCAAAAGTGACTTTATGTGAAGGCTATTTTTAAACTATTTTCATTAATTTCTGGATTTGTCTTGCAAGCATATTCATAAGTAGTTTATATTGTCTCCAATTATTTTAATTTGCATTTTTCTCTCTATTTCTTGCTGTTGATTTTTTGGCAATATGTAGTAGTGCTGATGATTTGTCTGAGTATTTTATATTCTGCTACTTTATTAAAGTTGTTAATTATTTCAAGTAGGTCTTTGGTTGATTCGCTAGGATTTTCCAATTATACCAACATACCATTTGCAAAGAATGATAGTTTGGTTTCTTCATTGCCTATTCCAGTTCCTTCAATTTTTTTCTTCTCTTAACAAGATAGGTATCATTTTTAGTACAAATTTGAATAATGGTGTTGAGAGTGGGCATTCTTGCTTTACTCCGATCTTATTGGGAATGCTTCTAGCTTTTATCTTCATTACATATAATGCTTGATGATGGTTTTAGGCAAATACTATTTAGCATTTTAACAAGAGCTCCATTTATTCCTATGATTTCTAGTGCTTTTTAAAATAGGAATGAGTGTTTTATTTTGAAAAAAGCTTTTTCTGCATCTATTGAGATGATGATATGATTTTTGTTGGTTTTGTTATTGATGTGATCAATTATGCTGATAGTTTTACTAATATTGAACCAGCTTGGCATTCCTAGTGTAAATTCTACCTGATCATTTTACTGTAATCTTCTCACTATTATTTTTTTTCAACTTTTTTACTTTGGAGAATTAGAATTAAAAAATTTGATAATTTTTGCATATGAGAATTAGAGAAATTGGTATATAATTTTCTTTCTCTGTTTTTGCTGCTCCTAATTTAGGCATCAGCATCATATTTGAGTCAAAAAAGGGATTTGGTAAAACTCCTTTGCCTATTTTTCTGAAAAGTTTATATAGTATTAGAATTACTTATTTCTTAAATGTTTAGTATTAATTTCTTGTGAATTCATCTAGTGCTGGATTTTTTCCCCTAAGGAGCTTATTGATGCCTTGTTCATTTTCTTTTTGTAAAATGGGGTTACTTAAGTAATCTAATCTGGAAAAATTATATATTAAAATGCTCATCCATTTTATGTATATGATCATATTTGACACATAATCAGGCAAAATAGCTCTTAATATTTGCTTTAATTTCTTTATAGGTACAAATTCGCCTTTTTTCATTTTTGATACTGATAATTTAATTTCCTTCTGTTCTAATCAAATTAACCAATGATTTGCCTATTTTATTGTTTTTCCCCAATAAAACTAGTTTCCAATTTTCTTATTAGTTCGATGGTTTTCTTTCAATTTTATTTATCTCTTTTTTTAAGATTTAGAATTTGATGTTTAATTGAAGATTTTTTAATTAGTTTTTTTTAAGTTATGTACCTAATTCATTGCTCTGCTCTTTATTTATTTTATTGATGTAAGCATTTAGGTATATTAGTTTTAAGTACAGCTTTCATGGAATCCCAAAAATTTTGTTATGTTGTCTCTTTGTAATTTTCTTGAATGAAATTATTGTTTCTAGTATTTTTTTCTTTAATACACACATTCTTTAGGGATTATATTACTTATTTTCTAATTAATTTTAATCTATTTTTCTATGGACATTTATTGAATATAACTATTGCTTTATGAACTTAAAATGATGCATTTAATATTTCTACTTTTATTGCACTTAGATGTGAGGTTTTTAATGCCCTGATTTAATGCCCCAAATGGTCAATTTTTGTGTAGGTGCCACCACTGAGAAACAAGTTTATTCTTTCTATTCCCATTTATTTTTCTCTAGAGTTCTATCTTTTCCAAAATTCTATTCATCTCTTTAATTTATTTTTTATTTTTCATTAGATTTATCTAATTTTGGGAAGAGAAAGTTGAGGTTGCCCATTTGTATAGTTTTCTGTCTATTTCATTCTGTAGCTTATTCAACATTTTCTTTAAGAATTTGGATGCTATATCATTTTGTGCTGATCTATGGCTCACTTTCTTAAACTGTGGTTTGTGATCCCATATGGAATCTCATAACTGAATGTGGGGGTTGCAGAGTTATGATTTATCATCAGCAAATATTTGATTTATATACCTATTTTATATGTCTACATACCTGGGGTTATGTAAAAATTACTTGAGTGAAAAGAGATCAAGCCCTGGTATATGGTATCTTTTAAAATAAAGTTTTCTTGCTTATCTATTTTAATTAGATATTTTTTTGCACTTGTTTTGTCTGAGATCATTATTTCTACCCTTAGTTTTTTTCTTTATTTCAGCTAAAACATAATAGTTTCTCTTCTGTCTTATTCTTTATTCTATCTTTATTCTGTGTGTGTCTCTGTGCTTCAAGTATGTTTCTATAAATAATATATTATAAGATCCTGTTTTTTAATCCATTCCGCTCTCTATTTCTGGTTTATGGATGCATTCATCCAATTCATATTCAAAATTGTGCTTATTAACTGTGTATTTCTCTTCATTATATTTCCTTCTCTTTATCCTTCTCTGTCTGCTTTCACTTTGTCCCTCCATAAAAATGTTTTGCTTCTGACCACTACCTCCCCCAATATTTCCTCTTCATTAGCATCCCCCCTCTTCATTTACTTGCCTTACCTCCTACTTCTTTGTAGTGTGAGATATATTTCTATACCCAGCTGAATGTGCATGCTATTCCATCTTTCAGCCAATTCTGATAAAAGTAAGGTTCAAGCATTGCCTGCCACCCCACTTCCATTTTTCCTTTTACTATAAAAACTCTTTCATACCTCATTTATGTGAAATAATTTACCCTATTCTACTCTCCCTCACCCCTTCTCCAACTGCATCCTTCTTTTTTATCCTTTAATTATCTTGTATTTGAAAATCAGATTTTCTTTTTAGCTCTATTCTTTTCATCAGGAATGCATAAAAGCTCTCCATTTTATTAAATATTCATTTTCTCCCAGAAGGATCCCCCAGTGTTGCTGGTTAGGTAATTCTTTTAATCCTAGTTTCATTGCCTTCTTGAATATCATATTATAAATATTCTGATCCTTTAATGTAGAAACTGCTAGATTCGGTTATTTTTAAGTGTGACTCCATGATATTTGAATTGTATTTTTTTTCTTGACTGCTTATAGTATCTTCTTAACTGGGAAGCTCTAGAATTTGGATATAGTATTTCTGGGAATTGTTATTTTGCCCTTGCTTTCAGATAATGATCAGTGGATTCTTTTAATTTCTATTTTATCCACTGGTGATAGGATATTAGAACAATTGTCCTTGATAATTTCTTGAAATATAATGTCCATGCTGTTTTAATGATCATGGCTTTCAGGTAATCCCATAATTCTTAAGTTATTCCTCCTGTATCTGTTTTCCAGGTAATTTTGTTTTTCCAATGAAATATTTCACATTTTCTCCCCCTTCCCTCAGTTTTTGTTTTGTTTTGTTTTATTGTTTTTTTTTGATATCTCAGGGAATCATTAGCTTCCTCTTGAACAGACCTAATTTTGAAAGAATTATTTCTTCACTGAGCTTTTGTGCCTTCTTTTCCATTTGGCCAATTTTACTTTTTAAGGATTGTTTTCTTCAGTGAGTTTTTGTACAGCTTTTTCCATTTTTTTTGGATTTTTTTTAAACCAAGCTGTTCACTCTTTTTTTCCCTACGATTTTTTTCATCTTGCATAATTTCTTTTCCCCATTTTTTGTATCTCTGATTTTTAAAAATCTTTTTGGGCTGTTCTATTAAATCAATTTTCGGGCCTGACACCAGTTTGCATTTTTTTCAGGATTTGAATGTAACATATTTGACATTGTTGTCCTCTTCTGAGTTTATATTTTGATGTTTCCTGTCATCATAGAAACTTTATATGGTAAGATACTTTTCTGGTGCTTGCTTATTTTTTCCAACCTATTTCTTCAACTCTAATTTGATATTAAAATTGAATTCTGTTCCCAGGGTGAAAGGGGCACTGTCTCAAGCCTCCCATTTTTTGTGATGTTATTTTCAGACCTTGTTTTGGGATTTTGTAGGTTTTTAGTTCTTCCAAGGGGGTACTCTTTTCCACCTTGAAACTGTGACCAAGGTCATTAATCTCCTGTAGCTATGAGCTTTGGTGTCATAGTTCCCATTACTCTAGGGCTGAGATCTGGGTCTATATCCTGATTTCTTCATGGGCAATGTACAGACTCCTGTCCTGACTACCAGAAAGGGTTCATCTCTTTCTTGATAGTTGTTCAACCCCTTTACTATCTGTAGACCAATAGCTCTGAAAGTCACTGTCACTTAATTAATTGTCCCCAAGTCCTGCTTCTGGCTTGCTGAGGATGGTCTTGCTGTTAGCTTGCATGCCAGAGTGTGTCCTAGGGCTGTCTTGCCAATGTGAAACCTGGCTTGCTGACTTGCTAAAGCATGGATTGTTTTGGTCTGTACTCTACTCTTCCCTCAGTAAGATACACCTTTCTTGTTTACTTTCTAAGTTGTCTTGGGCTGGAAATTGTTTTGTCCTCACCTTTTGTTGCTACTTCTTCAGAATTTGTTTTGAGGGTTATTTTAAAGTTACTTGGAGAGGAATTTGAGAGAACTCAAGGACATACTTTTATTCTGCCACCTTAACTTCACCCCCTATGCATGTCTTTTATATATAGAAGTTAGTCAGGATAATTCTCAGAGGAGATCTACCAATTGGTAAATGTATTCACATAGGCTTTTTGACAATTTCTTTTTTCATTTTGTCAGATTATTTTTTTTTGAGTCTTCAGAACATAATATATAATAACTTGGAGTAATTTCCCCCATATATTTTAAAGCCAAAGACTTTAAACTCTTCTTTCTGTGAATTTTTTGAAATTTTCTTTCCCCAAATCTCAGGCACATGCCAAATCCTTTTCCTTTATCCTCAGTTCTAAGATGGAATAGTCACATTACTGCAAAGTTCCTGATGATTTGCTTTCTAGAAACCATTTCCTCCTTTGTGACAATCTCATTCAGAATGGAATTTCTCTTGATTGGTTCCTCCAACTTTTGAACAAGGCAATGATCCTTTAGGTAAGACAAGCATTTAATTCTACTTTTGACAGAGAATTCTAGCAAGTGTCTGGATAATTAAGATTTCTAGCCATTAAGACTATATCATCTCTCTGGATTAGACTTTTGATGTATTTCCCAATCTTCTCATCTATTCCTTTTGCCTTTCAGGTGACCTGTCATAGGTAAAAAAAAGTTTTTCTTTTGATTGATGTCTATTCAGATTCTTTCCACCATACTTTGTTCCTTTCCCTCTGTTTCTGCTTTTGATTACTTGAATCTATCTTCTTAATATACCACATTTTCCGTCCTCTTACCTTTTCTGCTTCTATAAATATTATGTTCACCAGAGCCATATTCTTATCATGAATCTACCAAGTTTTAGTGATATCTTTGAAGTCCAATTTTTTTTCTAGTTTACCAGGGTTATTGCTTATAATATGTACATTTGTACATAGATTTTTTGAGACTGAATTTTTTCTTGTGCACTTCTGGTTATTTCAACTGCTATTCCTTTTCCTATATTATCACCACTTTCTATGATTTCTAGCTTTTGATTTTATGTAGGGCAATTTCTTTTATAATTTAAAGCTCTTTTTATTATATTTTCAGTTCTTGTAGCACTAGTTGTCCCTGAAAAACTTAAGTTCTTGAGTTCTGAAAAAACCAACAGATGTGATTGCTGAGAAACTGACAGTAATATTTGATGGATTATGGAAAATGAGAATGTGGTACTATAGAATTGAAAGACTAATTTTCTAATTTTCAAAAAAAGAAAAGATTTGAGCTTACAAATTACAGTCTAATGAGCTCAGATTTTATATCAAGGAAAATTCTAGAATAAATTCAACATATGATTAGTGAACATTTAGAAAAATATTTCAATAGCCTCAGGCATTTAATACTTCCTAGCTGTGTCACCTTAGGCGAGTCATTTAACCCCAACTGCCTTGCCAAAAAAAAAAAAAGTATTTCAAATAGTAATTACATTTTTTTTTTGGAGGCAATTGGAGTTAAGTGACTTGCCTAGCATCACATACTTGTCTGAGGCTGGATTAGAACTCAGGTCTTCCTGACTCCTGAACTGGTGCTCTATATCCTGCACCACCTAGCTGTCCCTGATTTAAATGCTACTTACAAAGAGCTAGCTTGGCTTTATAAAAACAAAACAAAACTGAAAAACAGGTCATATCAGACTAACCCTATTTCCCTTAATTTTTTAAAAATTGAATAACAATATATTTACTCTTATACCTATATTCCTCTACCCTTTTGGAAAATCAAAACAAAATCCTCACAATATATACGAATAGTCAAGCAAAACACAATTTCTCCTATTAACTACTTAGTGTCATCACCCTCTCTCTGGGAAGGTGGGTAGTGTGTTGTATCATGGGCCTAATGGCAGTGTTGGTCATGTATTGATCAAAGTTCTTAAGTATTTTAAAGTTATTTGTCATTACAGTGTTATTATTATAGAAATTGTTCTGATTCCCTTTACTTCCTGTGTCAGCTTGTCAGCTTGTATAAGTCCTTTCACATTTTTATGAAACCATCTCCTTCATTTTTCCTTATAGCACAATACTATTACCTTTTATTCATATTCCCCATTGATGGTTATCCACTTAGGTTCCAGCTCTTGACTTCCATACAAAAGAATTGCTTTAAATATTTTTGTATAGAATGATCCTTTCCCCCTTTCTATGATTTCTTCTAAACCCAAGTTTAGACTTGAGTGGTATTGCTGGATCAAAGAGTATATCCAGTTTCATGACTTTTGGTGTTACAGTTCTATATTGCTTCCCAGAATGTCTGGACCAATTCATGATTCATTATTCACAAATCATTATTAATTTTATTATGTGTATTAATGCACACAATGTAATACACAATTTTTTCATAGTCCCTTCAGTATTTCTCATTTTTCCTTTTTATCAACCTTGCCTGATGACCATGATGTAAAACTTCAGATTTGTTTTTAATATGGATTCTGTATTAGTTATTTAGATACTTCTTTCATATAACTACAATTAATATATATTTCTTCCTTTGAATCTGACCTTTTCATAGTCTTTGACATTTATTAATTAGGGAATGAATTTTATTTTTATAAATTTGAATCAGTTCCTTATATATCTACCTGCTGCAACTTTTTTTTAGCTGCATTAGTTTTGTTTATACAAAAACCATTTAATTTTATATAACCAATATAGTCCATTTTATATTTTGTGATCTTTTCTTTGGCCATAAATTTTTCCCCTGCCTATAGACCTAAAAGGTAATTTCTTCATTTATCTTCCAATTTTTTATGTCATCCTTTATGTCTAGGTAATATACTACTTAGAACTTACCTTGGTAGAGGGCTTGAAATGTTGGTGTATACCTAATTTCTGCCAGATTTTCTTTGTATTTTTCTCAGCAGTCTTTATGGAATAATGAATTCTTACTCCAACACCTGGAATATTTGGATTTCTCAGACTCTAGGTTATTTTTCTCTTTTTCCTTCTATATATGTATAATTTCCTTCTATATATGTATAATTTACTGAGATAACTGGTGGCACAATGGATAAAATGCTGAGACCAGAATCAGAAAAAAACTGAATTCAAATATGGTCACAGACACTTATTAGAAGTGGGGTCCTGGGCAAGTCATTTAACCTCTGTCTGCCTCACTTTCCTTAACCGTATAATGAAGAAAATAATAACGTGTGCCTTGCAGGGTGGTTATGAAGAGATATCAAATTAGATGATATTTGTGAAAAATGCTTAGCACAGTGCCTGCCATATACTAGATACTATATGAATGTGTTATTCCCCAATATATCACTAAAAAACTATTTATATTTTTTTAATTACATGTGAAAATAATTTATTTTTTGTAAATATTTTACTCATTTTAAACTCAATGTAAAATGAAAAAAAGAAAAAAAAAACATTGCCATGCACACAGCACAACATGAAAGGATTCAACATAAAACAATACATTTCCATTTCAAGAAAAACTATATAAGAAATACAAAAACAATTTTAATGGTCATTTTTAAAAAAATTGAATTCCAAATTCTCTTTCTCCTTCCAAGTCTTCCCCATCCCTGAGAAGACAAGCAATTTGATATAGGTTATACATGTGTAGTCATACAAAACATTTCCATATTGGTCATGTTATGAAAGAAAATATAGACCAAAATAATCCACACCCCCAAATTTAACAAAATAAAGTTAAAAAATATGCTTCAGTCTGCATTCATACTCCACCATGAGCAATCTTTTTGTGAACCAGTACAAATCATTTTAATGATTACTGCTTCATGGTGTCATTTCTGAGACGCATTTCTTTTTTAGGGGGTTGGGTTACTAAATTAGTTAAAAAAAGAATAATGTGGATTTAGTTTATCCTGTTTAAGATATGTGTCGTCATGTAAGACTGTGTTTACATTGACTTAATATTTGTAACCCAAGGTCTGAATGGATATATATTTCTGTCCCACCCCTATAGAGAAGCAAGGATCTTACCTACATGGTAATTGGGAAAAGAAACAGGCAAGTTCTGGGACAGTTGAGGATGTTCAATCTTCTGTTTTTCCAGTGGCATATTGACTTAGAAGTATAATTACTTGCCACCCCTAATATCTCTGGTCTAAGGAATATAATCTAGAATTACATTAAAAAAAATCACTTCCCTAATTGTTTTAAGGGGGAGGGTCTCTATTCACTGGCTTAATTCCTCCCTATCAAACTTGCAGAAAAGACAGTCACAAATAGCCATTACCATGTAAATTGATTGTCAAGCAAAATAGCAGATTGTTGAAGTTACAAAGCTCATATACCAAAGATTAGATGAATGTTCTCAAGATAGTCAATATGAAAAAGTAACATCAAATATAGTTTAATATTTGTATCATATTTTCTCCACAAAAAACACAGAAAAAAATACCAAACTAAATGTTGATAGGGAAATCTAAAGAAAAAAACAGTGTGAGTCATGTTTCCAGCCCAAATTAGCTTAGGGAGACAGAGATCTGACAAGGAGTGTACTAGATATAAATTATTCTACCAATCCAGGACTAAGACTGGTACCAAGGAAGCAAATATTAGGATAGGAAGTGATTCCAGGGACACTGAAGCAGTACAGGGTACAGGAAGGAATAAGTGCCAATTGGTAACTGTCATCCACTATCCAGTTCTTGGTTGGCAGTAGCAGGGCTGTACTGAGGAAGGAACAAGTATAGAAAAGCAAATATTATAGCTGTGTGGTTTTCTGATCTTGGGAGCAGAACAGAGACTCACTTTAAGTCTTTGGCCTAAGCTAAAGTCTGTTTTGAGTGATCAGGGCAGGAATCCCAGACTTGACATTTGTATAGCCTGTTTTCCCTGGACAGGCTTTTGTAGGGAAATGGGCAGAAGGAAAATATTAATGCAAATATTTCTATATGTCAGAAATATAGTAGGTAAACATCCTGAAGGAATCTTCAGCACTTGGTTTATACTATAGTAGTTTATATGAGTTTATGTATTCACCTTTTGATGTTTTAGACCTTTTATGATTATCAAGTATGACAGTTAAGAGATTTCTATTTTTGTTTAACTTTTTGGAATCAGTTTTGTAGTTTTATGACCATACTTTTTATGTACTGGCTTCCTAGTTAATTTTACCTTAAAGTAGTATTTCCCTGTGATTCTTTTAAGAAACTGTACTAATGCTAAGAATTCAATGTTTTTTTTTGTTGACTGACTAACCTACCAGGCCCCAAACTGAAGTTCAAGTAGTAAGAACTGTTAGAAAATAATTTTAATAGTTACCTGAGATTTTCTTGTAACTGATTTTTATAAGGTCTATTACAAGAAGAATAAACTTGAGCAGTAATCCTGTGACGTTGTTTAATCTAGATAACCAATCCACATGAAATTAAGACATTCCTGTTTAATAGTAGGGGTTTTTTGAACCTGAATTATTTTTATAATTTAAGTCAAAATTTTATGTTTTTATGTTTTGGCATAGTGGATTCTGACTGAAAATCTAAAAGATGAACATGACTATGGCAGATGTAAGCATGAAGAACAAGATTTTTAAGTGAAATCCCTAAAGAAAAATCCATTTACATACAGTAGAATGGACCAAACAATGGTTCTGTGAAAATGAATTAAATTGCTATTAGGAAAACAAGCACATCTTTACAGATTTGAAAGGAAACTAATAAAACAATTTCATAAAGGAAATGGGAAGCAGAAATTTGAAATATTTTGTAAGATTAAATATGAAAATCCTGCATTTAAGCAAAGAAGTTTTTCTCTTGTATCTGAATTATTCAAATCATCAGCTTGCTACAAGCAATTCATACTCTGAAGTTGATTAATTTTTAAATGTATTTAATTTGAGTAGTCTAACAGTTCCCTCACAAAACTCCTGATTATGCTTGTTCATAAGGTCAATAGTGTGGCAGTAGGGCCTGTTATAGTTATCTTTGTTGTTAAGGAGGGACCATGATAGGCCTGCTACATTTTTTAAAAAAATTGACGTCATTTTAATGAATATTAGTAGTGGTTTAGACCCTTGATATAATGTTACACATTCTTTCAGTTATCCCTATGGAAAATGAGACAAAAGGACCTGATGCATGCAAAAATTCTCCTTGTGATCCTGTTGACAGACTAAATAAGGTATGGTATGTGAAAAACAGATGTGTAATCCTGATATTAGAGACATGTATTACATCAAGAGTAGACATTTTTGTGGGTCATTGAGCCATTATAGGACACTTGAGGATATGTTATGTTTGCATGGGACTTCTCCAGCTCCTATAATGAAATCAATTCTTCATTTATAAATTCTTAAATAGCAGGGTTTTATAAGAAAAATAAATGATATCCCTCAATGAACAGTCATTAGTTCCAAAAATATATGTAAATCAATGGAGTAACTTAAAGTATTCAAAAATTCAAAGTATTCAAAAGTATTTTAAAAATTTGACTCTTAATGTATTTCTTCATAATTTCCTCTATCGTATTCCAAGCAGACAGCCCTAGCATTCTTCGGTCTTTCACATCATCTCCCTAGTTCAATATTATGGCAAAACTTTTAGGTGGTCCCATTCTCTCTTAACATCTCCCCTGGCCACTGTAGTTTAGTAATGCCATTTCTTGAGCATATGTGTTGAGAAAAGAATATTATTAATTCTTCTCAATTATTCAAAAGAAAGAGGAATAGGAAAGGTAACAGTTCAACATATGTGAAAAGAAACAAGATTTTCATATTTTAAAATATCACACCTTCAAATTTTAAGTGCTAAATAAGTAATGTAATGATATATAACTGATATTATCTCTTATATTAAATATTTGTAACATAACTCAATAAGTAGGTAACTTCTTATGATTCCTTCACTTTTTATCCCATGAAATGATGATCTATTCACTCAGTCGTTTGATCCTTTTTTCTGTATGTTTTTAGTTTCCATGTGCCAATTTGAATGAATGTTCCTAATTTTTCTGTCATATTACTGATATTTCTCTTTCATTCTGTTAATAATCCAGAAAGAGCCTAAGAAAATCCAAATCACCAACAAGAGACAATAGAACAAAAGAGGGAGAAGGAAAAAAAAACCATTTTTTTTGTTGTTGAAAATTCTCTTTTAGCTGTTCTATAATAACTGTCATTGATACAAAAGTGTAATTTATATTTTGAGCTCAGTAATGGAATTTAAACAATGGGAAAACTGTTTTTGTCTCTCAATTTTGATAATTAAAATGTAAACATCAGTGGAAAAGTGCTGTTTTCTGCCTCCATTTCAGCTCTTGATATTCTGTTGCATCTTTGTTGGGCCCCTCCCATTTTTTTCTCAGTTATTTGAACTTTGTTACTTGCTGTAGTCTTTAAGTAGTTTACTACTTTTATATGTTATCTAAATGTATCTATATATGTGTAATTTTATAAATATATATTTATATTTCTATATATATTTGTTATATGCATACAATATTATATGAATAACACAGAAAATAAAGCTTCAAATTTTAGGGCACTATATAAAATAATGTAAATTTTAAAAAATTTAAATGTATCTCCAGTATGAAATTTTTATCACTTAAGTGGATAAGTAAAGTGATTTAAAAATCTATAATTCTTAATATTCTGAGTATACTATTTCTAAATGAAAGCATACTTAACTGTTTTGATTGTTGTGAATCTTTTCAAATGAATTATAAAGGTTTATTTCAGTCCTTGGTTACTAAATATCACTTCTAGATGCTTATTCTATATAATTTTGCAAAACATTTAATGAAAAACCAATGATGGTTTAAAAATACAACTTGTGTCAATCTACTAAATGCTAAGCAATTATTTTGGTGAATTTTAGGAATTTAAGAAATATTATTATTTTCTAGTGATACATTAATTATACAGAATATTTATTTGATTTTTCATTCTATTATGCCCAAGTACTTTTTTCATTTTGCCTTTATATTTCATTTCATTTTTTTCCATTTTATTATAACTAAGTACTTTTTTCAGTTTACTAATCACAACATAAACAAAGACTCATCTTAGTCTTTTTATTCCTATTTGTTCACTTGAGTATATGGACTGATTTAGGTGAGAAAAGTATTATCAACATCTTTTACAAATATTTGAATACCCATTATGAGTATGGCATTATACAGATTGTTCTGCCAAGTAGATCTGAAAATAGAAGAGACAATATTATCAAAATAGCAATGTAATTGGAAGACTGTCATAGATAATAATCAGATGTCGGCTAGTTGTGAGTAACATTAACTACCAAGCTCCCCATCTAATATCAAAAGCTAAAGAGATAAGTAAAAAACAATTAAGTGGTTATAGTTTTGTTGAATAAAAACCAGAAATTTCTTTTATTTGCAGAATAAGTGTGCTTGTTTTCCTATGTTTAGTTGTCCTTTTCTCACCAATTTTCTTGTACTTTAACATGGGAAAAGGAATCTTATAGAGGCAGTGATACCAATCAAAATGGTTTTTGTTTTTCTCTTAAAAATAGTTCTCGACGAATGTTGAAGGTGATGTGGGAAAACTGGGACAGATACATTGTTGGTGAAACTGTGAATGGATCCAACCATTCTGGAGAGCAATTTGGAACTATGCTCAAAAAGTTATCAAACTGTGCATACCCTTTGACCCAGCAGTATTTCTATTGAGCCTATATCCCAAAGAGATCTTAAAGGAAGGCAAGGGACCCACATGTGCAAAAATGTTTGTGGCAGCCCATTTTGTAGTGGCTAGAAACTGGAAACTGAATGGATGCTCATCAGTGGAGAATGGCTGAATAAATTATGGCATATGAATGTTATGGAATATTATTGTTCTGTAAGAAACGACCAGCAGGATGATTTCAGAGAGGCCTGGAGAGACTTGCATGAGCTGATGCTGAGTGAAATGAGCAGAACTAGGAGATCATTATACACAGCAACAATAAGATTATATGATGATCAATTCTGATGGACATGACTCTCTTCAACAATGAAATGTTTCAAACCAGTTCCAGTTGTTCAGTGAAGAAAGCCATATAGACTCAGAGAGAGGGATATGAAATGTGGACCACAACATAACATTTTCATGCTCTCTACTGATGTTTGCTTGCATTGTGTTTCCTTTCTCTGATTTTTTTTCTTGTAGATACAATTTTTTCTTGCACAGCAATATAAGTGTGGAAATATGTATACATATATTCAACTTGTCAGGTATTTTAGTTTAATTAACATGTAGTGGACTTCCTGCCATCTAGGGAAGGGGAGGGGACTAGGGGGGAAAAATTTGTAACAGAAAGCTTTGTAAGAGTCAGTGTTGAAGAACTACCCGTACATATGTTTTGCAAATAAAAAGCTTTAATAAAAAACAAAAATAAAAATAGTTCTTGAGAGGTAGGGTGAAAAGCTTTAAATTAAGTTCTACTGTCTCTTGTACCCTGAACTGGTAGCTTGAGGGTAGGACAAGGTTGTTAGAGTATAATGATATAGAAGCTTTGGGGAGAGCTGCTAATAGACAGTTCCTACAGGGAATGAAAGGTGAATGAGGGCAGAATTTTTAGGATTTGATAATTACTTCTCTATTCAAAATGCTTTCTTTATGGATTGGCAGTTAGCCATTATGTTATTTTTTTCTCCACAATTTTTGAAAAACATTTTTATTTAAAGTTTTGAGTTCTTAATTATATCCTCCCCTCTTTCCTGACAGGCTAAGCAATTAGATATAGATTATATGTGTGCAACTATGTATATTGGTCATTTTGTACAAGAAAACTCAACTAAAAAAATGGAAGTGAAAAACAACATGTTTCTATCTGTATTTGATCAAAATCAGTTCTCTCTCTGGAGGTGGGTAGTATAATTCATCATTAGTCCTTTGGGATTGTCTTGGATCATTGTATTGATGATAATAGTTAATTCACAGTTCTTCATAAAATAATATTGCTGTGACTCTTTACAGCATTTTCCTGGTTCTGTTGACTTTACTGTCCATCAGTTTATATAAGTCACTCCAATTTTTCCTGAAATTGTTCTTGTCATTTATTATAGCACAATATTATTCCATCACAATCATAAACCATAGCTTATTTTATCATTCCCCAATTGATGGCCATCCCTTTGATTTCCAATTTTTAACCACCAAAAAAAACTGCCATAAATAGTTTTGAATAGTTTTTTTCCTTCTCCTCAATATATCTCCTTCCAATATTTATCATTTTTCTTTTCTATTATAATAGCCACTCTGATAGGTGGGAAGTGGTACTTCAGAGTTATTTTAATTTACATTTCTCTGATCAATAGTGATTTAGAACATTTTTTCATATGATCATGGATTTTTGAAAACTGCCTTTTCAAATCCAATTGACAAATCAATTGGAAATGACTTATATTTTTATTAATTTGACTCAGTTCTCTAAATAGTTAAGAAATGAGGCCTTTATCAGGAAACTTGAAAAACATTTTCTCCTCAGTTTTCTGTTTTCCTTGCAATTACATTGGTTTTGTTTGTGGAAGAACTTTTTAATTTTATGTAGTCAAAATGATCTCCTTTACATTTTGTAATGTTTTCTACATCTTAAGTCCTAAATTTTTTCCTTATTCATAAATCATGCTCTCTAAATTTGTTATGGTATCACTCTTTATGTCTAAATCATATATCCATTTTGACCTTATTGGTAGTACATGGTGTGAAATGTTAGTCTAGTTTCTGCCATACTGTTGCCTAATTTTCCCAGAAGTTTTTGTCAAATAATGAGTTTTTTTTTCCAAAAGTTTGAATCTTTGGGTTTATCATATACTGAATTGCTATGGTCATTTTCCATAATATAATGTGAACCTGCTCTGTTTCTTAGTTAATACTATATTGTTTTTATGATTAACACTTTGTAATACAATTTGATATCTGTAAATACCAGGTCATCTTCCTTTACATTATTTTTTCATTGATTGCTTTGATATTCTTGATTTTTTTCTTTCAGATGAATTTTTTTTTGTTTATTAAAGCTTTTTTTATTTACAGAACATATGAATAATTTTTCTACATTGACCTTTGCAAAATTTTCTGTTCCAAATTTTTCCCTCCTTTCCCCCATTCCCTACCCTAAATAGCAGATAGTCTAATACATGTTAAATGTATTAAAATATATGATAAATCCAATATGTGTATACATATCTATACAGTTATCTTGCTTCACAAGAAAAATCAGATCTAGAAAGAGAAAAAAACAACCTAAGAAGGAAAATAAAATGCAAGCAAACATTCACAGAAAGCATTAAAATGCTATGTTGTGGTCCACACTCAGTTCCCACAGGCCTCTCTCTGGATGTATATGACTTTCTTCATCGCTGAACAATAGGAACTGGTTTGAATCACCTTATTGTTGAAGAGAACCATGTCCATCAGAATTGATCATCTTATAGTCTTATTGCTGTGTATAATGATATCCTGGTTCTGCTCATTTCACTTAGCATCAGTTCATGTAGGTTTTTCCAGGCCACTCTGAAAGAATCTTGTTGGTCGTTTCTTACAGAACAATAATATTCCATGACATTCATATACCATAATTTATTCAGCCATTTTCCAACTGATGGGCAACCATTCAGTTTCCAGTTTCTAGCTACTACAAAAAAGGACTGCCACAAATATTTTTGCACATGTGGGTCCCTTTCTCTCCTTTAAGATCTTTTTGGGATATAGGCCCAGTAGAAACACTACTAGATCAAAGGGTATGCACAATTGATAATTTTTTGAGCATAGTTCCAAATTGCTCTCCAGAATGGATGGATCTGTTCACAGTCCAACCAAACAATGTATCAGTGTCCCAGTTTTCCCACATCGCTTCCAACATTCTTCAATATCTTTTCCTGTCATCTTAGCCAATCTGACAGGTGTGTAGTGGTAATTCAGAGTTGTCTTAATTTGCATTTCTCTGATCAATAGTGATTTGGAGCACCTTTTCATATGACTAGAAATGATTTTAATTTCTTTTATATTATTGGAGAGTGGCTTAAATTTTTATAAATTTGGGTCAATTCTCTATATATTTTAGAAATGAGGCCTTTGTCAGAATCTTTGAATGTAAAAATGTTTTCCCACTTTATTGCTTCCCTTCTAATCTTGTCTGCATTCATTTTGTATAAAACCTTTTTAATTTGATAATAGTTAAAATTATCTGTTTTGTGATTAATAATGATCACTAGTTCTTCTTTGGTCACAAATTCCTTCTTCCTCCACAGATCTGAGAGATAAAACATCCTATGGTCTCTTAATTTGTTTATAATATCATTCTTTATGTCTAGATGATGAATCCATTTTGACTTTTATCTTGGTATATGGTGTTAGGTTTGGATCAATCCCTGATTTCTTCCATACTAGTTTCCAATTTTCTCAGCAGTTTTTGTCAAATGGTGAGTTTTTGCTCCCCCAAAGTGGGGTCTTTGGGTTTGTCAAACACTAGACTGCTATTGTCATTGACTATTTTGTCCTGTGAAGCTAACCTATTCCAATGATGAACTTCTCTGTTTCTTAGCCGGTACCAAATGGTTTTGATGACTGCTGCTTTATAATACAGTTTTAGATGTGGTACACACCACCTTAATTTGCTTTTTTTTTATTAATTCCTTTGAAAATTTTGGCCTTTCATTCTTCCAGATGAATTTTGTTGTTATTTTTTCTAGGTCACTAAAATAATTTATTGGGAGTTTAATTGATATAACACTAAATAAATAGATTAGTTTAGGTAGTATTGTCATCTTTATTATATTTGTTCGACCTATCCAAGAGCACTTGATATTTTTCTAAATATTTAGATCTGACTTTATTTGTGTGGAAAGTGTTTTGTAGTTTTGCTTATATAGTTTTTCACTTTCCATTGGCAGATATATTCCCAAATATTTCATATTATTGACAGTTACTTTAAATGGGATTTCTCTTTGTATCTCTTGTGTTGGATTTTGTTAGTGATGTATAAAAATGCTGATGATTTATATGTATTTATTTTGTATCCTGCAACTTTGCTAAAGTTGTGGATTATTTCTAATAGTTTTTTAGTTGATTCTCTAGGGTTCTCTAAGTAGACCATCATATCATCTGCAAAGAGTGATAATTTGGTTTACTTATGACTTACTCTAATTCCTTTAATCTCTTTTCTTTTCTTATTGCTAAAGCTAGCATTTTTTTTTTTTGCTTTTTGCTGAGGCATTTGGGGTTAAGTGACTTGCCCAGGGTCACACAGCTAGGGAATGTTAAGTGTCTGAGACCAGATTTGAACTCAGGTCCTCCTGACTTCAGGGCTGGTTCTCTATCCACTGTACCATCTAGCTGCCTTAAAGCTAGCATTTCTAATAAAATATTGCATAGTAATAGTGATAGTGGGCAACCTTGTTTCACCCCTGATATTATTGAGAATGTTTCTAGTTTATCACCATTACATATGATTATAGTTGATGGTTTTAAATAGATACTACTGACTATTTTAAGGAAAAGTTCATTTATTCCTATATTCTCTAGTGTTTTTTAATAGGAATGGATGTTGGATTTTACCAAGTGTTTTTTCTGCATCTTGGTTATTGATATAGTCAATTATGCTAATAGTTTTCCTAATATTAAACCATCCCTATATTCCTGGTAAAAATCCTACTTGGTCATGATGTATTATCCTGGGGATGATTTCCTGTAATCTCTTTGCTAATATTTTATTTAAGATTTTTTGCATCAATATTCATTAGGGAGATTGGTCTACAATTTTTTTCTCTGTTTTTGTTCTACCTGGTTTAGGTATCAGTACCATGTCTGTATTATAAAAGGAATTTGTTGGAGTCCTTCATTCCCTATTTTTTCAAATAGTTTATATGGTATTAGAGTTAATTTTTGTTTAAATGTTTGGTAGAATTCACATGTAAATCCATCTAGTCCTGGGGATTTTTCTTAGGGAGTTGATTAATGATTTGTTCTATTTCTTTTTCTAAAATGGGACTATTTAATTTATTTCCTCTTCTGTTAATCTGGGTAATCTATATTTTTGTAGGTATTCCTCCATTTCATTTAGGTTATCAAATTTATTGGCATAAAGTTGAGCAAAATAACTCCTAATTATTGCTCTAATTTCCTCTTCTTTTGTGGAAAGTTCTCCCTTTGTATTTTTGAGATTAACAATTTGATTTTCCTCTTTCCTTTTCCTAATCAAATTAAATAGAGTTTTGTCTATTTTGTTAGTTTTTTTCATAAAACTAATATTAGTTTTATTTATTAATTCAGCAGTTTTTTTACTTTCAGTTTTATTAATCTCTCCTTTTATTTTTAGGATTTCAACTTTGGTATTTGATTGGGGATTTTTAATTTGTACTTTTTCTAGTTTTTTTTTAGTTGCAAGCCCAATTTATTGATTTTCTCTTTCTCTATTTTATGCAAGTAAGCATCTAGAGATATAAAATTTTCCCTTATTACTTCTTTGGCTGCATCCCACAAATCTTGGTATGTTTTCTCATTATTGTCATTCTCTTGGATGAAATTTGTAATTGTGTCTGTAATTTGCTATTTCACCCATTCATTTCTGCCTTCCTGCATTTGATTTTGAGGGTTTTATGCCCTAACACATGGTCAATTTTTGTATAATTTCCATGAACTGCTGAGAAAAAGTAAACTCCTTTCTGTCCCCATTTAATTTCCTCCAAAGATATCTATCATACCTAACTTTTCTAACATTTTGTTTACCTCCTTAAGTTCTTTCTTTAGTTTGTGGTTTGATTTATCTAGTTCTGAGAGAGAAATGCCCCACTATTATAGTTTTGCTGTCTATTTCTTCTTTCATCTCTCTGAACTTTTCCTCTAGGAATTTCCATGCTATACCACTTGCTGCATATACGTTTTTTTTTTTTTTAAAGTAAAAGTACAAGTTTATTACTGCTCAGAACCTTGATTTAAATAAGATATAAGGGAAGAGGAAACAAAGCATAAAAATAATAGAACATACATCATCACCATTTAGAGGAAGCACCAACATCTGAATTCCTTTGCTGGAAGAGATGGTCACAGTTATTCAGTCTCCAGTGGGAACCATTGCTAGGCAAGCTATATTAGACTTCCTAGCTCAAATCCTCAAAGTCCCTTTCTACTAAGGAATTTTTATAGCCTGAGAACAAAGAAGGCTCATTTGATATGTGACTCTTGAGATGTAGTAGCCTCCCAGATACAGACTGCTTCCTCACAAGAGGCCCATCAAGGAGAATATTTGTTCATTCCTTTAGGGGGATTATGTTTACTTAAGGAACTGGCCAGATTTCTGGGATAAACTCATTAATTTACACACAAGAAAGGATGGCCTTCCAACTTCTTTGTGCTTTCCTGGTATTTCATCAGATAACTGCAAGCACATTCTCATGTTCTCAGCAAAAAGAAGTTACACAAAAGACATGGCTGAGACTTACTTAAGATTCCTTACTCATTAGGATTCCTTATACTTGGAGGAGACCATATTCCTGGGATGCTCTGCCCAGGTCAGACTATATCTGAAGTTCATTACTTAGTTCTGGGAGCCACCTTGGCAAGCTGAAGTGCCTCTAGAGGAGAGCAAACAGAATAATGAGAGATCTGGAAATCATCCTCCAGGAGGAAAAGCTGAAGGAATTTAAATTAAGCATGGAGAAGACTTAAGGACAGCAACTATCATGCTCAAAGGTTCAAAAGATTTTCACAGAAGAGGCATTTATACAAACTTTATTTGGTGGCTGAGGGGGAGAACCATAAAAAGTTTTATGATCAGAGTTGAATAAAAAATAATATTTACATAGTGCTTTAAGGTTTGCAAAGTACTTTAGTGTGCTTACTCAATTAATCTCCACAGCAATCCTATGAGGTAAGTGCTACTTTTGCCCCATGCTACAGATGAGGAAAAGAGGAATAAGAGGGATTGAGTAATTTGCCCAGAGTATTCAGCTAGTAAGAGTTTGAACTAATTAGAGATCCAGTGCTATATATAAGCCATCTATTTGCCTCAAGAGGATGAACCCCAACAGAGAGTGAGTTCTCCATCACTAGAGGTCTGCCAGCAGTGTCTAAATGGTTATTGTTCAGGGATGTTGTAGAGACTGTATCTTCTCCAATACAGGTTGATCCAGTTGACCTCTATGATCCATTTCAGCTTTGAAATTCCAGAACTAATATGGAATCAAGAAGAGGTGAATTTGGTCTTTGTATAAGGCAGAAAACTCAGGGCTTCCTGACTCCAGATCTAGTGCTCTATCTTACTTGCATCGACAGGCCAATTTGACTCAGCTTCTGACTCTCCAGACTTGGCGCCATCTTCTCACTTTTGGGGGCACCCTTCTCAAGATTAAATTCTTTCCACCATTACAATTCTGTCTTCTCCTTTGTGGAAATCTCTGAAAAGCAACTTTTTATGTTTCTCTTGTGTTCTGTGTTTGTAGATCAAATTTTTTGTTCAGTTCTGGTCTTTTCAGTAGAAATAGGTGAAATTCTTCTATATCATTGAAAGACCATCTTCTTCCCTGGAAGATAATGCTCATTCTAGCTGGGTAACTTATTCTTGGCTGTAATCCAAGTTCCTTTGCCCTTCGGAATATCTGATTCCAGGCCCTTCGATCCTTCAAAGTAGAAGCTGCTAGGTCCTGTGTGATCCTAATTGTAGCTCCCCGATATTTAAATTGTTTCTTTCTGGCTTCTTGTAATATCTTTTCCTTGGTATGATAGTTCTGGAATTTAGCCACGATATTTCTGGGGGACTTAATTTTTGGGTTTCTTTCAGGAGGTGATCGGTGGATTGTTTCAAGGAGTATTTTGCCTTCTGGGTGTAAAATATCAGGGCAGTTTTCTTTTATGATTTCCTGGAATATAGTGTCCAGGTTCTTTTTTTCATCATGGCTTTCAGGAAGCCCTATAATCCTTAGATTGTCTCTCCTAGATCTATTTTCCAGGTCAGTTGTTTTTCCTAGGAGATATTTCATGTTTTTCTCTATCTTTTCATTTTTTTTGTTTTTGTTCAACTGATTCTTGAAGTCTTGATGAGTCATTAATTTCCAATTGTTCGATTCTAATTTTTAATGTCTTATTTTCTTCAGTTACTGTTTTTAGTTCCTTTTGCAATTGACCAATTACATTTTTTTGTTCACTGCATTCTTTTTCCATTTTTTCTATTTTATTTTGCAGTGATCTCATTTCATTTCCCCATGTTTCTTCTAACTCTCTTTTAAGATTTTTTATGCAATCTTCAAAGAGAGCCTTGTGACATGGAGACCAATTTATGTCTCTCTTTGGGGCTTTTTCTGGAGGTGCTTTACCTTTAGGGGCCTCAGGATTTGAGGTCTGGTCTTCCCTCTCTCCATAAAAGTTGTCTATGGTGAGAGCTCTTTTTGGTTTTTTATTCATTTTTTTTTAAAGGTGTGAGGTCTGTTTAGGGCAAAGGTGGGACAGCTGCTTTAATTTGCCCTGGGGCAGTTCTGCTGATTGAGTTATTTCAGGAACTGGGCAGTTCTGCTGATTGAATTATGTCAGGGGCTGGGCAGCTCCGCTGATTGAATTATTTCTGGTGCTTATCAGACCTGTTGTTTGATTGATTGCTTTAAGGTGCTGTGTAATGGCAGCTAGTTACGATGCTCATCAGGGGTTCAGTGGTTCACAATCTATCCCCCTCAAAAGGCAGACCCTCCAAACCACCTGCCCACAATCAGGACAAATTGTTCCAAGAGGCTCGCAGAAGACTCCCAGGTGTGTGAAAAGCACAACGCTCCCACTCCTGTTCTGACTCCTGTTCCAGCTCCCTGCTCCAGCTCCCTGCCCCGGTCTCCCTGTGCTGCAGTCTGGGTTCAGCAGGCCACCCCCTGCCCCATTAAAACAGACCTGTTTTGAGGTTCCTCCAGAGTATCTTCTTCTAGAAACGTGTTGCTCTCCAGATATTGTGGATTTTTTTGCTTCAGAATCAGTCTAGAGGCTTCATATTTTGTTGGTTTGAGGGGAGGTTAGAGGAGGTTACAGAGAATCCTGTCTGATCTCCGCCACCATGGCTCCACCCCGGAAGGAAACCTCTGCATATACGTTTAGTATTGATATTGCTTCATCATCTATGGTACCCTTAAGTAAGTTTCCTTCCTTGTCTCTTTAATTAGATTTATCTTTGCTTTTACTTGATCTGAGATCAGGATTGCTACCCCTGTTTTTTTTTTTGTTTGTTTGTTTGTTTGTTTGTTTGTTCACCTGAAGCAAACTAGATTCTGCTCCAGCCCTTTACCTTCACTCTGGATGTATCATTATGCTTTAAATGTCTTTCTTGTAAACAACATATTGTTGGATTCTGGCTTTTAATCCAGTCTGCTATCTGCTTCCACTTTATGGGAGAGTTCATCCATTCACATTCACAGTTAAAATAACTAATTCTGAATTTTCTGCCATCTCATTTAGTCTGGGTTATGCTTTTCTCTTTCCTATCCCCCTTCCTTCCTCCCCAGTATTTTGCTTTTGATGACCACCTCCCTCAAACAGTCCTTCCCCTTTAGAGCCCCACCCCCCTTTTTACACATTTTCCCTATTTCTTCTGTTTTCCCTTCTATTAGTCTTTTCATTTCTTTTTCCTTTTCCCTCCTATTTCCTTATAAGGTGAAATAAGTTACTTTATGATACCAAATATGTCTATTATTCTTTCAGAGTCAAATCTGATGATGAGAGTAAGATTACCACAATGTTCATCCGCCTCCCTTCTTTCCCTCAATTATGATAGGTTTTCTTTGCCTCTGGGTGATGTAATTTCCTTTATTTTACCTCCTTTTTCCTCTGCTTCCAGTGTGATCCCTTTTCTACTTCTTATTTCTTTTTCATCTTATCATAATAAAATCAACTTATACCCTCATTCTCTAAATATATCCATAACAGAAGATATAATTCTTTTTTTATTTTATTAATACTTTTTATTTGCAAAACATATGTATGGGTAATTCCTCAACATTTACCCTTACAAAGCTTTCTGTTACAAATTTTTCCCCCCTACTCCCCACCCTTCCCCTAGATGGCAGGATATCCACTACATGTTAATTATGTTAGAATACTTAAGAAACCAAATATATGTATAGTTATTTCCACACATCATTTTTTTTTTGTGCAGGAGAAATCGTATCTACAAGAAAGAATAATCAGATAAAGGAAACACAATGTAAGCAAACATCAATCAAGGAGTATGAGAATGTTATGTTGCGGTCCACATTTCACATCCCTCTCTCTGGGTGTATATGGCTCTCTCCACCAAACCATTGGAACTGGTTTGAAGCATTTCATTGTTGAAGAGAGTCATGTCCAAGAAGATATAATTCTTAAGAGTTTCTTTTTCTTTTTCTTTTTCTTTTTTTATGTTGCTCTTGAGTTCTGTGTTTGGAGATAACATTTTTTTGTTCAGTTCTGGTCTTTTCATTAGAAATAGGTGAAATTCACCTATATCAATGAATGTCCATCTTCTTTCTTAAAGGTAATGCTTATTTTAGCTGGATAGCTTATTCTTGGCTGTAATCCCAGTTCCTTTGCTTTTTGGAAAACAGATTCCAGGCCCTTAGATTCTTTAAAGTAGAAGCTGATAGGTCCTGGGTGATCCTCATTGAGGCTCCTGGGTATTTAAATTGTTTCTTTCTGGCTGCTTGCACTATCTTTTCCTTGGTATGATAGTTCTGAAATTTAGCCATGATATTTCTTGGGGATTTAATTTTGGGATTTCTTTCAGGAGGTGATTGGTGGATTCTTTCAATGACTATTTTACTTTCTGATTCTAAAATATCAGGGCAGGTTTCTTTTATGATTTCCTTTAAGATTATGTCTAAGTTCTTTTTTTTTTTATCATGGCTTTCAGGAAGTCCGATAATCCTTAGATTGTCTCTCCTAGGTCTATTATACAGGTCAGTTGTTTTTCCTAGGAGATATTTCATATTTTCTTCTATTTTTTAATTTTTTAAATTTTTGTTTGATTCTTGGTCTTGTTGAGTCATTAACTTCCATTTGTTCCATTTTAATTTTTAGTGTATTATTTTCTTCAGTTATTTTTTAACTCTTTTTGCAATTGACCAATTAAATATTTTTATTTATTGCATTCATTTTCCATTTTTTCCTTTTTTTTTTTGCAAATTTCCCCATATTTTTTCTCTCTTTTAAGATCCTTTATGCAATCTTCAAAAAAGCCTTGTGACATGGAGACCAGTTTATGTCTCTCTTTGGGGCTTTTTCTGGAGTTGCTTTACCTTTAGGGACCTCAGGATTTGAGATCTGTTCTTCCCTCCCTCTCTCCATAAAAGCTGTCTATGGTGAGAGCTCTTTTTTTTTTTTAATTAAATTTTTAAGGCTTGAAGTCTGTTCAAGAGGAGGTACAGCTGCTTTAATTTGTCCTGGGGCAGTTCTGCTGATTGAGTTATTTCAGGTGCTAAGTGCTTTGCTGGGGATACTGGACAAAATTGAGCAGGGATAATAGTTCCTACACTCAGGAAGATAATGGGAAGCGCTAAAGAACTAGCCATCTAGTGAAATCTAATGTGGAACTTGCAAATGTGCAACTGTGTCCAAAGGACTATCACACTGTGCCTACCCTTTTATTCAATAGTGTTTCTGCTGGGCCAGTATCCCAAAGAAATCATAAAGGAGGGAAAGGGACCCACATGTACAAATATGTTTGTGACTGCCCTGTTTGTAGTAGTAAGGAACTGGAAAATGAGTGAATGTCCATCGGTTGGGGAATAGATGAATAAATTATGGTATGTACATGTAATGGAATATTATTGTTCTCTAAGAAAGGAGCAGCAGGATGATTTCAGAGAGGCCTGGAGAGACTTACATGAACTGATGCTGAGTGAAATGAGCAGAACCAGGAGATCATTATACATGGCAACAACAAGACTATAAGATGATCAGTTCTGATGGACATGGTTCTCTTTAACAGTAAGATGTTTCAAACCAGTTGCAATGGTCTTGTGATGGAGAGAGCCATATGCACCCAGAGAGAGAGACTGTGGGGACTGAGTGTGGATCACAACACAGTATTTTCACTTTATGTTGTTGTTGTTGGCTTGCATTTTGTTTTATTTCTCATTTTTTTTCCTTTTTGATTTTTCTTGTGCTGCATGATAGTTGCAGACATATGTATAGAAGTATTGCACATGTTTAACATATATTGAATTATATGCTGTCTAGGGGAGGGCGTAGAGGGAAGGGAGGGAGAAAAAATTTGGAACATAAGGTGTTGAGAGGGTGAATGTTCAAAACTATGTATATATTTTGAAAATGAAAAATTTTTTAAAATAAATATATACATGCTAGATATAAAAGGAATTCAAGGTTTTTATGGGAGCCATAGCATACAAAGAGGGAAAGTATGTCAGTAAGAATTATTGTAAAGAACTTGTAATTGTTGTGAAGAAGAGTTTATATTTGATCCTAGAGGCAAAATAAGGAGCAACTAGTGTTTTTTGAGCAGGACAGTGATATGATCAGACCTGTATTTTAGGAAAATGCCTTTAACAGTTCTATGGAGGATGTATTAAGGCAGTAGGCATATTAAGAGACTATAGTAATGCAGAGACCCTTGGAAGAGAAGGTGTAGAGTAGGTGTGGATAATGTTTTATTTTCAAAGTTAAAGTTACATAAAATTACATTAGTTGAAGATGTCCAGCAGACATCTGGGCCTCAGAAGATAGATGAGATTTGGGTATAGAGTTCTGATTGTCATTTGTACAGAGATGATAATTAATTCAACACATGGAAGCTGATGAAATTACTAAGAGAGGGTATATACAAAGAAGGCTCAGGGCAGAGCCACTTAAGAGGGAATCTAAAGCTATGTCCTCTTTCAAATCTGTCATGGAGTTTAACTGTACTAGTAGAGTATGGGAGCAGGGGAGGACCTCCCCTGGATCCCTTTACTTTCATATAGATACCCATTAATCCAAACTCTAGGTGGCACAGTGGATAAAATGCTGGGCCTGGAGTCTTCCTAAGTTCAAATTTGAACCCATATACTTCCTAGCTGTATGTATTATGTATGTATATATACTAGCTATGGCAAGTCACTTCTGCCTCAATTAACTTATCTGTAAAATGGGGAAATAGTAAGCTCTTACTTCCAGGATTTTTGTGAGTATCAAATAGAATAGCTGCAAAGCATTTGACATAGTGTCTGGAACATGGTAAGCATTATATAAATATTAGCTATTATTATTTAAGATGAGTAGTTTTTCCAACTAAGCTTGTCAGCAACATACTTTGTATGCCATCATCTGAAACATGAATAAGAAAATTTAAAATTATTACTCACAATATCCCTTCACACCAAAATAAAAATAATATTATTTTAGTAGTATAAATATAAATGTATCTAATTTATCTTGAGCCCCAAGGAAATAAGAAAAATTTGAAAAAGTTAACAAGCTCTATATTTTATTTCTGTTTTATTTTGAGGTATTAAGAGGAATCTAGCATAGATGTGAATTTTGGATTTATATTTCTTTAGGTAAGCCTGATTTTTCTTTGTTCAAATTACTTCTGTACAACTTAGAGAAATCCTGGGGGCATTTACAAATTCTGAACACATTCTTGGCTTAGAGATTCCCTACTACGATGTTAGATAAGGGACAGGCAGTCAGAAGTGGAGGAGTTTACTTATTCTTTATGGGTAAATAGCACTTATAATATGAGAATTCCTTTTACATATGCCTTAGAAGAAATGTATGTCTTACAACATCTTCTTTTAGTTATGTCTTATTTATTCTTAGGTAAATTTTTCAGAGAGTTAATTTATTGTTTTCCTGGTGTTTTTCTTCTAAGACAGTTTATGACTAGATGATATTATGGAATCTGGGAAATTCAAGGTTTATTCAGCAGACTTCTTGATATGCATAATTTTACAACTCAAGAGGAGAGCTTTATGAAAAAGTAGTGTGATTGGATCAAAGGAATTAGAAGTTAAAGCCAAGTGAGCTGTTAAGTGACCTGCCTCAGGTCACATAAATACTAAGAATTTGACACCAAGAATTTGACTAAGAATTCAGATCCAGGTCTTAAGTCCCCAACTGTTTTGCACACAGAAAAATAATCATTTCACAAAACATTGTGAATTACTTATTATTATTCATTTTGCTCTGTCCTTCAGATGTGAAGTCAGATCCTTTCTACTGCTACCAAAATTCTTTTTAAAGCACAGATCTCACTCCATCACTTTGCTATCCATTAATCTCCAATGATTTCCTATTGCTTCCAGGTTAAAATCTCAACTCTTTAGTCTTCATGGCTGCTTTTCACACACTGTGTTTCAGACAAATAGTGGCATTCGCATCTCCTGTTTCCACACTTTTCCCCACAGACTCTTCCCTATGTGTTGAATTCTTCCCTCCCTCACTTATACCTCTTAAAGTCTCTTATCTTCATTCCAAGTATAACTGACTGATGTTGACCTTTGGGGAGCCTTTTTTCAAACTGTCAACAAGCATTTATTAAGTGCTTACTATGCACCAGGCATTGTGCTTAGTAAAAATTTTTCTTTATGTCTAAAGACACAAAGAAAGGGTAAGTAATCCCCTAAGGATACAAAGAAAAGGGAAAAAAATCTTTAGGGAGTACACATTTTAATGGAGAAGACAACATGCAAGAATTAGACAAATAGAATACATGTAATGCAAATGGAAGTTACTTTCAGAAGGGGGATAGTTGCAGTAGGGAGAGGGAGAAAGGGGAGCCAGGAAAAGCTACCTTTGAGAGGCATTAAAATTGGGCCAGGAAATTAAGGAAGCAGAAGTGAGAGGAAGGAGAGCATTTCAGGCCTCTGGGGGACAGTCAGTGAAAAGATGGGAGAAACTAAATTTGGAGTGTCATATATGAGGCATAGTAAGGAGTGAGTGGTTTTGGAGCACAGAGAATATAGAGGTGAAGAAAGTATAAGACTGAAAAGATAAGAAGAGGACAAGTTGTAAAGCACTTTGAAAGCAAAGAATTTTATATTTGACTGTGTTGGAATCGGGAGTCATTAAAATTTATTTAGTGGGAATGGGATATGTTTAGATCTACATTTCAGGAAGATTACTTTGGCAGGTGAGTAGAGGATGGGCTGAAATGGGGACAGAGTTGAGGCAAGAAGGCCAAATGGAAAGCCAGTATTAATATTTGAAGTATGAGATAGTGATAAACCTAAACCAAGGGGGAGATGAAGTGGAAACAAGGGGATATATAGGAAAGATTTGTAGGAAACAAATAAGACTTGGTAATCAGTTGGCTATGTGGAGTGAGTGTGGAATCAAAGTTGAACTGAGTTTTGAGCTTGGATAATGTTGAACTTGACCATAATAGAGAATTTCAGAAAGGATAAAGGTATAGGAGTTCTGTTTTGAGATGTCTATGGGACATCCAGTTTGAAATGCCCAAGAGTCAGTGATATGAGATTGAAGCTCAAGCAAGAGGTTAGGCTGAAATGTATAGAGGTGGTCATTGTTATAGAATAAAAAGTAGTTTTAGTTTTAAACTGTTCTCTTTCTTGCATTTACTTCTTTCTTTAAATGTTGTATCTCTGTTGAAATTCCTTCTAAGAAAAGGCAATTTTTCATATTATTTTAGTTTTCATAGCTCTTAGCAGGGTGCCATGTATATTGGTGTTATTTAATAAATGTATGTTGAATTGACTTGAATTGAATTTTTGGTAAATAATTCTGTATGAGAGGCAGGATTTGAAAACAGATGTTCCTAAGTGATTCTTCATCTATAATATCACATTGCCTTCCATGAAAGCTAAAACTGAAATCAGAATATATTACTTTTAGCTATATACTGTATCAAGGTTACGTCTTCCAAAATTGTAGATGTAAATCCATTGACCCTTTCTCATCACATGTAGGTTTTGTTTTTGCACATGGCCTCTCAGATTCTTCATATGAGATCTACCAAATGCAGGTTATTTGGTAGATCTTTAGTCTTTTAAGAATTTGTGGGTATCAGTATGATAGCAGGTTCATGGCTTTCATTACTTGACTTACCCCTCTCCTTTTCCAATTATACATTTATTGGATGATATATTTGATATTACTTTTTGCCTACAAGTCTTTGAGTCTAAAATCTAGAGGGATGGGCTGCTAATTGGAAAGATCTGGCTTCAGATACAGCTTTAAATTTAATGTGACAATGGAGATATTGCTTAGCTTCTCATAGCTTCAGTTTCCTTATCTATTAAAAAAATAAGGCCTATGGTATTTTATTATGATTATTATTTCATTATTATTTTTATTGTTTTTGATATTATGCTGTGTCTTAAAATTACCAGTTATGTATAGGTTTCATTGTCTTTAAAGAATTATGTTAATCATGCAGATATAATTATAATTTATATTTGCAAACTTACCTTTGTGTTAATTTATTTTATATTTATAATAATCTCAAAAAGTAGGTGTTATTATCCCTATTTTACAAATGAGAAAACTAAGGCTGAGAGAGGTTAGGTGATTTATGATTACACTATAGTAGGTGTCTAAGGCAAGATTTGAAATCGTATCTTTTCTCAAAATCCAAAACTCTCTAGACTGTCTTACCTATCTGCCTTCCTTTTTGCTGAGTAATCTATAATCTTGGTTCTTCAGAGACTATGTTATTCCATGATTTTCAGCCTTATAGAATCAACAGAAATAATATTGGTGCTAAAAAGATGGGATTCTGTGTTAGTACAGCTTTGGGTGTTTGAAAGTACTCCTGTTTTCCAAATGTAGTCCAGACTATTCTATTTAAATGTCGGCAACAACAATATCACTCTTGAAGCAGGCATCCATAGGCTTTTCTAGACTTCCAGAAGACTCCATGACTCATAATACATCAAAAACCCCTGTTTAATGGAATTATGGAGATTGTTACAATGAGAAGAGAAATGAAGACTTTGCACTCTTTTCCCCCTCCCATCTGCCATATCTGATCAGTTGCCAAGTTTTGCTACTTCTCTTTCTTGCACATCTCTCTCATTTGTTCCCTTTCTTCTACCTATATAACCACCATCTTAGATAAGGCGCTTCTCATCTTTTGTTTAGATATTTTTCAGTAGCCTACTAATTGACGTCTCTGACTCTAGATTCCAACTACTCGAATTTATCTTCCACACAGCTGCCAGAGTGACATTCTTAATGGACAGATCTGACCATAATATTTTCCTATTCATCATGTTCTTTATCATCTGTATAATAAAATTCAGATTCCTCTGTTTGGTAACTGAATACTTTTACAACCTTATTTCAACCTACCTTTCTAGCTATATTATATGTTATTTTCTTTTTATAGCCTCTTTTCCCTTTTATAGCTTCCCAAGCTTCACTTCTTTCCATTGGTAACATACATTATTTCCTTCTAATCTTTGGGTTTATATGAACCATGCCCCATAGCTAGAATGTACTTCCTCTTTATTTGCATGTCTTAGAATCCTAGTATTGCTCAGGCCAAATTCCAGATCCTACATAAGGCCTTTCCTCATCTTTCCAGTTGTAGTTCCTCCTCCCAATTCCCACCAGTACCTTGCATTTATTTTGTTTGTATTCCTATGTTTAAGTGTTGTCTCTTGAAAGAATGTAATCTCTTTGAGGGCAGGGACTGTTGTATTTTTGTCTTTGAATTTCCAGTGCTAAACACAGTGCCTGGTACATAGCAAGTACTTAATAATTGTTTATTAATTGATTTATCAATCTTAGGGAAAAGGGAAAGTTTTCATGAGCAGAATGAGTATTTGAAAAGGGGAAGAAGAGAACCTGAGAATGAGAATTTAAGGAAGCTATATGGAAAACAGGAAGAGGACCTATGGAGAATACAAGGGGGAGAAAATTGAACATGGTTCTCAAGGTGATAACTTGGAGAGTTATCTACTCTTAGGAAGTAGTAGTAGCAAGAATTAGAAAAAGTTTCTCCAGAAACTTTAGAGAAAAGTGTTTTGCATAATGTATATGTCAGTTTTGTCAGTTATGATCAAGACATTATTTTCTTTAGTCAGAAGTCATGTTGATTTTCCCCTTAAAGTGAATGTAATAGGCTTGATGTTTCTCCAAATATCTGAGTGTAAGGGAAAATGGTTTCTTAAAAAAATGAAATATGGAAACAAAAAAAGTTGAAGAGTGGGAAGATGTAACACAGAAGAATAAAGGGGGAAAGACATTGAACACTTGGAAATATATAACAAATATCAGGTATTTTTCAAGGTGTAAAATGCTTTTTAAGATGAAACAGCTGCTTTTACTCTAGAGAATGCTGACATAGCATGTAAGCTCCTTGAAGGAAGGGAGTGTTTCACTTTTGACTTTTGATGTGTATGATATTAAGGAAATATACCTCTAGTGTTGAGGCTGCTTTCAGCACTTGCTTTTCACAGCTACCTAATTCACTCAACCTTCACTTGTGGCTCCAAGAAGCTGTACACATGCAGAGGTTACACCTTTTCTAAACCATTGCAGCAGATGAGTTAAAACAGGTTGAAAGTAACCTAGGGTTTTCAAACCTATCAGTGATTTAGGGGGGTGTAACCCCAAGTATGTGAAGGCTTTCTCTATTGGAATGGGCAGATGAGAATAATTTGTTTCAGTGGACACAAGAGTGACTAAAATAGATGCTGGGGACTTTTAGAGCTTGGTTAGTCATCAAAGAAGCCAAGGTCAATCACTGCATCCCAAGCCATTGTCAATCATCCTGACTTTTATCTTGCCACTGGACACCAATGACAGGGCAAGAGACTGAGACTGTGACTTTGTGCAATTCTTTCTCATTTAAATCTAATATATACATGAATCAGTATCACTCATATCATCACCCATACCATTTCTACCTACCTAAAAGTCCTATGGCAATGGACAGGTGATGAAGCAGCATGTGCAGAAACACTGGGAACTATCGTTACAACCTTACACACACATGTCCCAGGTCATAGAATCATCTTTTCTTTGGACCAAAGTAGTTGTGGGATTCAAAAGAACTGTAGGCATCTGAGCAGTCTTTTTAAAGGACCACACTGCTTACCACCTGACATGAAGAATGGTCTAGAAAGGGACCCCTATAAATTTTCTGCTTACCTGCCTCCCATAGCAGGGGGTATGGAGTATTCCAACCTGTGATCAAAACACAAAAAATTCTACAAAGATGATTCCACTCATCATTGATATGTAACATGTGTTCATTCTTAAGGACAACATAAAATCTGGTAGATTTCAAAGACAAATAGGTCTTGTTATGAAAGAACTCGGCAGGCATTGGTTTCACATAGTACCCTTGAGTGAAGCTAGGCTGGCTAATTAAGGTCAGTTTACTGAAGACAAAATTGAATAATTGTGATAGGGAGCGCCAGAAAACTGGCATAGTTCTAGCAAACAAGTTTGTATGCCCCACTCCTAAAAAGAGAGTTAATATTCATGGCAATTCAATTGCATCTTTTTTTTCTTTTCTTTTTTTAATTAAAAGCTTTTTATTTACAAAACATATGAGTGATTTTTCTACATTGACCTTTGCAAAACTTTTTTTTTGTTTCAAGCTTTTCCCCTCTTTCCCCTCACTCCCCACCCCTAGATGACAGGTAATCTAATGCTAAATATGATAAATTATATGACAAATCCAATATATGTATACATATCTATACAGTTATCTTACTGCACAAGAAACGTCAGATCTAGAAAGAGAGAGGAAAAAAAAAACAACCTAAGGAGGAAAACAAAATGCATGGAGATATTCACAGAAAGCATTAAAATGCTGTGTTGTGGTTCACATTTAGTTCCCACAGGCCTCTCTCTGGATGTATATGACTATCTTCATCGCTGAACAATAGGAACTGGTTTGAATCTCATCATTACTGAAGAGAACCATGTCCATCAAAACTTATCATCCTATAGTCTTGTTGCTGTGTATAATGTTCTCCTGGTTCTGCTGATTTCACTCAGCATCAGTTCATGCAAGTCTCTCCAGGCCTCTTTGAAATCATCCTGCTGGCCATTTCTTACTGAACAATAATATTCCATGACATTCATATACCATAATTTATTCAGCCACTCTCCAATTGATGGGCATCTTTTCAATTTCCAGTTTCTTGCCACTACAAAAAGGGCTGCCATAAACATTTTTGCACATGTGGGTCCCTTTGCCTCCTTTAAAATCTCTTTGGGATATAGGCCCAGTAGAAACACTGCTGGATCAAATGGTATGCACAGTTTGATAACTTTTTGAGCATAGTTCCAGATTGCTCTCCAGAATGGTTGGATCTGCTCACAGTTCCACCAACAAAGGCATCAGCGTCCCAGTTCTCCCACATCCCCTCCAACATTCATCATTATCTTTTCCTGTCATCTTAGCCAA
>JAJPUD010001849.1:303528-326648 GCA_023553655.1 Myrmecobius fasciatus | reverse complement strand
CCTTTAGTAATATATAATTTCCTTCTTTGTCTCTTTTAATTAGGTCTATCTTAGCTTTTACTTGATCTGAGATCAGGATTGCTACCCCTGCTTTTTTCTTGTTCACCTGAAGCATAAAAGATTCTGCTCCAGCCTTTTACCTTCACCCTGTATGTATCTCTATGTTTTCGATGTGTTTCTTGTATACAACATATTGTTGGATTCTGGTTTTTAATCCAGTCTGCTATCTGCTTCTGCTTTAAGGGAGAGTTCATTCCATTCATATTCACAGTTAAAATAACTAATTCTGCATTTCCTGCCATCTTATTTACCCTAGCTTATGCTTTTCTCTTTCCTATCCCCTTTCCCTCCTCCCTAGTATTTTGCTTTTGATAACCATTTCCCTCAAACAATCCTTCCCCTTTAGAGCCCCACCCCCTTTTTTATACCTTTACCTTAATTTTTCTGTTTTCCCTTCTATTAGTCTATTCCCTTTCTTTTCCCCCTTTCCCTCCTGTTTCCTTATAAGATAGGACAAGTTTCTTTTTGATACCCAATACATCTATTATTCCCTCAGAGCCAAATCTGATGAAATGGAGATCAACACAATTCTCATTCCCCTTCCTTTTTTCCCCTCAATCATTATAGGTTTTCTTCGCCTCTACATGTGATGTAATTTCCCTTATTTTACCTCCTTTTCTTCCTCTTCCTGTTTTATCCCTTTTCTACTTCTAATTTCTTTTTCAGATTATCACATCATAATAATCATAAACTCAGAATAATCATATCATAATAATCATAAAATTACAATTATCATATCATAATAATCATAATGTAATAATAAAATCATAAAATCAACCCTCATTCTATAAGTATCCATAACATAAATATAGTTCTCAAGAGTTTTTTTTTCTTGTTATCTTTTTTATGTTTCTCTTGTGTTCTGTATTTATAGATCAAATTTTTTGTTCAGTTCTGTTCTTTTCATTAGAAATAGGTGAAATTCTCCTATATGATTGAATGACCATCTTCTTCCCTGGAAGATAATGCTCATTCTAGCTGGGTAACTTATTCTTGGCTGTAATCTAAGTTCCTTTGCCCTTCGGAATATCTGATTTCAGGCCCTTCGATCCTTCAAAGTAGAAGCTGCTAGGTTCTGTGTGATCCTAATTGTGGCTCCTCGATATTTAAATTGTTTCTTTCTGACTTCTCGTAATATCTTTTCCTTGGTATGATAATTCTTTAATTTAGCCACGATATTCCTGGGGGATTTAATTTTTGGGTTTCTTTCAGGAGGTGATCAGTGTATTGTTTCAATACGTATTTTGCCTTCTGGGTCTAAAATATCAGGGCAGTTTTCTTTTATGATTTCCTGGAAGTTAGTGTCTAGGTTCTTTTTTTCATCATAGCTTTCAGGAAGCCCTGTAATACTTAGATTGTCTCTCCTTGATCTATTTTCCAGGTCAGTCGTTTTTCCTAGGAGATATTTCATGTTTTTCTCTATCTTTTTCATTTTTTTGTTTTTGTTTGACTGATTCTTGAAGTCTTGATGAGTCATTCATTTCCATTTGTTCGATTCTAATTTTTAATGTCTTATTTTCTTCAGTTACTGTTTTTTAGCTCCTTTTGTAATTGGCCAATTTGTTCATTGTAGTCTTTTTCCATTTTTTCCATTTTATTTTGCAGTGATCTCATTTCATTTCCCCATGTTTCTTCCAACTCTCTTTTAAGATCCTTTATGCAATCTTCAAAGAAAGCCTTGTGACATGGAGTCCAGTTTATGTCTCTCTTTGGGGCTTTTTCTGGGATTGCTTTACCTTTAGCGGCCTCAGGATTTGAGGTCTGTTCTTCCTTCTCTCCATAAAAGCTATCTATGGTGCGAGCTCTTTTTGGTTTTTTTATTCATTTTTTTTTAAAGTTATGAGGTCTGTTTAAGGCAAAGGTGGGACAGCTGCTTTAATTTGCCCTGGGGCAGCTCTGCTGATTGAGTTATTTCAGGTGCTGGGCAATTCTGTTGATTGAATTATGTCAGGGGCTGGGCAGTTCTGCTTTAGTTTGCCCTGTGGCAGTTCTGCTGATTGAATTATTTCAGGTGCTGATCCATTCTGCTGATTGATTGATCACCCTAGGGTGCTGTGTAATGACAGCTAGGTCCCACACTCATCAGGGGTTCAGTGGTTCACAATCTACCCCCCACAAAAGGCAGATCCTCCAAACCACCTGCTTACAATCAGGACAGATTGGGCCTGCAGAAGACTCCCAGGTGTGTGAAAAGCACAACACTCCCACTCCGAGTCCTGTTCCGACTCCTGTTCCAGCTCCCTGCTCCAGCTCCCTGCCCTGGTTTCCCTGTGCTGCAGTCTGGGTTCAGCACACCACCCCCCTGCCCAATTAAAACAGATCTGTTTTGAAGTTCTTCCAGAGTATCTTCTAGATGTGTTGTCCTCCAGATATTGTGGATTTTTTTTTACTTCAAAATCCATCTAGAGGCTTCATATATTGTTGGTTTGAGGGAAGGTTAGAGGAGGTTACAGAGACTCCTGTCTGATCTCTGCCATCTTGGCTCCCAATTCAATTGCATCTTGCAGGAAAATGCCACCATCATCATTAATGTATATACTCTCACCATGATTAAAGAAAAAAAAAATTTATGAAAACCTGGAGACCTCACTGTATTGAAGAGGATAGGCTTATCATTCTGGGTGACTTTAATGCTAGAGTAGGCACAACCTGTCAGATAGGTTGGGAATCTTTGGGAGGAATGGATTTGGAAACAACAAAAATTTTTACTTATTACTAAAGACTTGCGTGTTTAATGACTTTGTTATCAACAACTCTCTTCTATTTCCTTAAATATAATAGAACTTCACAGATGTACCCTTGCAACAAACATTAGCATTTGATATGTATTTAATTTGTATTCAACAAATATTTTACTTGGCAAGGATGCATTCAACAAAAGCAGTTATTCCAAGGCAAGACAACTACCAGAAGACTTAATGTCAAAAGATTGGAGTGCTTCTTCATGGGAGAATAGATCATTTCTAACTTGGAGGGGCAGCTGAACGAGCACATAGTTTGGCAGCACTAGAGTAGATAAAAAGTAGGCAATTTTAAGAAATTTGGTGTACAGCACATATTTACTCATTGGGATCAGAACCCTTGCAGACATCAGGATTCATTTGATGAAAATGCTGGGGAAATTCAGAAGCTGCTAAATGAAAAAGAAGGCAGAGTTTAACTCCGTTAAAAGTAAAGTGCAATACCCTTTGACTCAGCAGTGTGTCTACTGGATCTGTATTCCAATGAGATCACAAAAAAAGGAAAAGGATCTACATGTGTAAAAATGTTTGTAGCAACCCTTTTTGTAGTGTTAAGGAATTGGAAACTGAGTGGATAGCCATCAGTTGGAGAATGCCTGAATAAGTTATAGTATGTGAATATTATGTAATATTATTGTTCTGTTAAAAAAAAAGATCAGTAGAATGATTTCAGAAAGGTCTGGAGAGACTTACATGTACTGATGCTAAGTGAAGTGAGCAAAACTAAGAGAACATTGTACACAGCAACAAGATTATACAATGATCACCTCTGATGGATATGATTCTCTTTAAAAATGAGGTGATTCAGGCCAGTTCCAGACTTGTGATGGAGAGAGCCATCTGAATCCAGAGAGAGGAGTGTGAGGACTGAAAAGTGGATAACAAAATAATATTTTCAACTTTTTTGTTGTTACTTGCTACTTTTTTTTTTCCTTTCTCATTTTTTCCCTTTAATCTGATTTTTCTTGTATAGCATGATAAATGTGGAAATATGTTTAAAGAAATCACACATGTGTAACCTGTATTGGATTACTTGTTGTCTAGGGGCGATGGGAGGTGGAGAGAGAAAAAAAAAACTGGAATACAAGGTTTTGCAAGGATGAATGTTGACAACTATCTTTATAGGTATTTTAAAAATAAAAGACTATAAAAAAGTGCACGCTAACCTTAGAGAAATGCAGGATTCTTGGCTTAATAAGGAAGACAATGAACTTCAATTTTATGCTGATAGTAACAATCCAAAGTGCTTTTATAATGCCCTGAAAGCTATTTATGGGCCAAAGACTTATGGTACATATCAACTACTTAGCGCTGATAGAGCCACATTGATTATTGATAATGACATGATCCTGGAGAGAAGGGCTTAACAGTTCCTTAGTGTTTTCAACAGACCATTATTTGTTAATATTGAAGTCACTGACTATATACCTCAGATTAAAGTCAGTCTCTATTTATTTAGTTCCAACTGAAGAAGAGTTTTTGAATGTCATTAGTCTCCTTTCATGAGACAAATCACCTTGCTGATTCCATTTTAGCTTAGATTTAAAAAGCAGGAAGTCCAAATGCTCACACAAAAACTGATGGAAATCTTCCAAGGAAATCTTCCAGTGTGGCAAAAAGAGGTTATCCCCAGTTCATGGATGTCTGTGTTGTCCATCAATAGCTTGTCATGTGACAATCACAGGTGACTCTTTCTCAGTCATTGTCATCAAGATTCTTTCCAGAGTCCTTCACCTGGAAATTAGTTATCTATCTAAGAGCCAGTGTGGCTTCAGAATGATCTGAGAAATGGTTGATACGATGTTTGCTGCTTGACAACTCCAGGAGAAATGCCAGGAGCAGAATAGATGTTCATAACATTTGTTCATCTAACAAAAGCATTTGATATCATCAATTGTGAAAACTTGTGAAAAATTATGGCAACATTTGGTTGCCTGGAGAAGTTCACTAGTATTGTCTGTCAGTTTCATGTCAACATATTTGCCTAGATTCTGGGTAGTGGACAATGACCTCACACTTTCCCTGTTACCAATGCAGTGAGCCTGACTGTAATCTCTGAGCCTGAGATGCAACAAATTAACAGTATGAAAAAAAAATCACCAGTAACCAGCACCACACCATTCACATATGAAACCATCAGTTCTAGTAAATGAGGAAATTTTGAATGCTGTGGATAAGTACAAGTTCTAGGGATGTAGATATATACAATGAGAGTGATGCACATATTGCCAGAGCTAGCTTATGTTTGGGAAAGAAAAGGAAATTGTGGGAGGGAAGGGATATTAGATTCCTTAGCAAACTGAAGGTCCACAGAGGTGTTGTGTCTGTAAAATTTGGAAAGTCTACCAATGCCATGCCAGGAAACTCAATTACTACTATATGAATTGTCTTTGGAAGATTCTGAAGACTACTTGACAAAGTAAGATATAGTTATTGAGTTCCTTTCTCAAGCTGAACTGCCAAACATTCAAACTTTACTGCAGAGAATACAACTCTGATGGACTGGCCATGTTATTCAAATGACAAAAGTATATTTGCCTAAAATACTTTTAGAACTCTCACAAGACAAGTGCAACATCAAGGTCAGAAGAAGTGATACAAGGACACTCTCAAGTTCTCTCTGAAGAATTTTGAAATTGATTGTGAGACATGGGAGATACTTGCACAGGACTGCCCAGGATGGTATAGAGTGCCTTTAAAAGAAGGGACTGTAATCTATAAGCAAAACAGAATTGGAGTAGCTTAACAGTGGCATGAAATGCACAAATTTAGACATGTCCTCTCCAAATGTTCATGGAGACTATTTGTGTCCAACTTGTGGTAGAGTCTTCCAATCTTATATTAGTCTGATCAGCCATAATTGGACACACTGTTGCTTGACCCTAACATAGTGATGGATGTTGTATATGGCTCTCTTTGAAAACAAAGAATAACAGCCAACAAACCGATTTGGCACATTGTCCATCTGACATTTAGTGGGGATGTATAATACCTGTTGGGTGATTAATTGATTAATATGAATCCACATTTGTTATTATTTATTAATATAAATGCTTTCAGGGAAGAAACTACCAAGTAAGCATCAGAGGAAAAAGAATGATGTGGTTTTCTTTTGTTACAGGATGCTAAAGAAACATTTGCTGGCAAAATTATGATATTTACAAAAATGTCTGCTATATTCTCGAGGGCTAGTTTTCCAGGATGTGACTTGAGAATTTCCAAAGAATTATCAAACATGATTACTATTACTCATTTCTAGCAATTTGGCAAAAATGATATTTCCAGAAAGCATCTGGAAGTCATTGCTAAGGATTATGAGATTTTGGCCAAAAATCTGACTGTGACCTTAGGATCACAGGTGATAAATTTATGCCTTCTTGAAAAAAAGGGCAGATTTTAAAAATGGTGTCTGAAAATAGGAATCGGTTTCTATGTCATTGCTTAAGTATTGTCCAAGACTTGATAAAAATGTACTTGACTGGCAAATCAAACCAAAAGTTGTTTTTTTTTTCAATCTGAAAAAAGTAGGTAAAAGCCATCTGTTATATGCCTATCCATGAAGCCAGATACTATACAGAGTAGTTAAAATTTAGAAGGAAAATTAGCAGAATGGAACACTAAAATTTACAAAACAAATTCTAAAAAAAATTCAACAATGAAACCTATAACCTCATGTTTATATACAAATTTGCAAAATATAGCTAATAAGCAAGGTAAATTAACGATCCTAAATCAGGAGTTACACTTAATTTTACAGGTGTCATTGAGATCCCTTATAGCATATTCCAACTAGAGTAAACCTATAGGTTACGGGTTTGAGGTTAAGGAATCCTGAGCTCAAGAAAATTAAAGGAACATCATCATGTATATTGAATCCCTCAGTATGGGCACAATTTTGAGACTTTTAGAGAGTCCCTGAGTCATGTATTGAACTTCAGAAAGAAGATATAGTTAGTTGGAACTTACAAGTTCAGAGGAGGATCAATTGGTATAAAGAATGAGCATCAAGAATGAGATATTTTTAAAATAGATTTTTATTGAGATGTTTTATATTTCTATTATCTAGTTTGTTTTTCTTCTTTTATTCCTCTACCTCCCAGAGAACTATCCTTTATAATAATTTTTAAATAATTAAGGAAATGGGAAAGAAAAAAGTCAGTGAAACTGCTAAACATTTTAAAGAATCTGACATTTTATGCTGTTTTTCTCACTTCTGGATCTCAGTTTATATAAAGGAATAAGGTAAAGTGTATTAAAAATGAGAGCTTGTTGAGTGACAGTGGCTACAGGACAATTAGAAAGTGACTACTGGGGGACAAGAACTATGCCCAAGAAGTATCTTGAGTTTGAAGGGATTGAAATCAATTTGGATCTATCAGAATGGAAAAGGATGCCCATGTCTTTTCTTTCAGAGGAAGCCAAGTTTCCTTCAGAGCAGGAAGAAATAAAAATTGTAAAAAAGAAAACCTAAAGATGAAAAAGCTTTGGTAGGGGTAGGGGATCTTTCAGGGCATCTTAACTATAGAATGAAAAGAAAGAGGAAGAAAAGGCCTAAGAATTAATTTCACTTAACTGAATGGGAATGAGAATAAAGAGTTCAATATCTTGGGAAAGGTCTTTCAATTCTGGGAGACAGTGACTGAAATTTCAGCATTTGGAAGATAGATTGTACCAGTTGATTGGGTCTTCACTTTCAGGATCCACTAATGATAGGGAGGTAGCTTTGGTGTTTATTCTTCAAGCATCAGGAAATTAGGGGTGATGATTGCAGGGAAGTAAGAGGTAAATATAACAAATTATAGCATGATTGCATGAAGAGTATAAAATGCTATAAGATTAGATAAGATAGAAATCACCTTCACTTGGAAAGATTAAGGAAGGTATCGTTAAAGTAATGATATACACAATGAATTTTGGATAATTAGGAGACCAATGAAAAGCACAGGGAAGGATGGTGGTGGTGGAAATAAGTGGTCCAGATATAGAGACTATAGGTAATATAGGTGAGCAGAAACAGAGGTAATAAGTTTTTGCTACATAAGAAAGATAGCAGATATCCAGTTCTTCTAGATTATAATGTTATGAAGGGTAGTAGATAGAACCAGGTTGTATTCAACATTAAATGGAAAGCTAAGGATTTCAAATTTATTTTTTTAGCTTGTGAAGGACCTTTTTGATTCATGTGTAAAATGGATTCAAGTGAGGCAGAGTTGCACGGTCATCAGACTCACTCACTCCTTTAAAATAATCACTGTCCAGTGGCAGCACAGAGTCAAGACAACTGTCAATGATTCAAGAGGCAGTGGATGACCCTGGTGTCTTTGATGTTTAATCAAGCTCTAAGCACTTTACAACACTTGCCTCATCTGACTTCATGGCTGTTGGAACAAATTGTTCTCATCTGCCCATTCCACTAGGGGAAGATTTTAAGTTCTTGGGATAGACACCTTCCTAACTTACTTGAGGATCTTTGGTTATCCTCAACCTGGTTTAGCCTATCTGCCAAAATGGTTTATTGGGGATGTGGCCACTACAGCCACAGATGAGATCAGGTGGATAGTAAAGGTGGAAAGCAGAAAGCAGTCCTATAAAGGCTTCAGCAGCCTTCACACTAGAAGTCCTAGTCTTCCCTGAACACAAGTTTTGAACCAATGGACAGTGTCATGTTAATATTTTTGTATCAGGAAGACTAACCTGGCATCGTCATAGAGTTGTATACATCTGTGTTGTTGATGATTCTAACGTGGGCCTTCTCCTGTTCTTTCTCTATATTCCCTCTCTTGGTAATTTCATTACTTTCTATATATTCAATTATTATCTCAATGCACATTCTACCCACATTTACATATTCAGTCTCTATCTCTTTCCTAAGCTCTGGTCTTACATCATCAATTGCCTACTAGATATCTCCCCTTGGATGTCCCATGGTTACTCTAAACTAAAACACCTTATTACTTTTTTTTTTCACAAAATCCACCCATCCTGCTAACTTTCCTATTTTTTATCAGCAGCACTACCATTATTCTAGTCACCAAAGTTCAAAATTTTTATGCTTCAATCCTCATGAAATCTTCACATAATTCACCTTATAATCATTTGCTAAGTTTTATAGTTTATTTGTTTGACGTTTTCCACATCTTTCCTTTTCTTTTCATTCACAACACAAGTACCTTATTAGGTCTCGTCACATTTCTCCTGGAATATTGCAGTAGGGTACCAGTTGCTCTCCTTTCATCCACTCACTCCCTTCTCCAATCTATCATTCATAAAGCCATCAAATTGATTTTTCTAAAATAGGTCTGACCTCAGTGGTTTCTACATTGCTTCTAGGCTAAAGTATAAACTACAGTTTGTTATTTTAAGGTCTTTACCTGCTTATCTTTCCTACATGATTGCAGATCTCTCCCTGTCATGCATTTATACTATTACTGCTAATACTTAATATTTCCATAGCATTTTCCCGTTTGCATTTTATTTTTCCAAATACTTGTAAAATAGTTTACAACATTAATTTTTGTAAGACTTTGTTTTCCAAATTTTTTTCTTCCCTCCTTTATCTTTTTCCTCCCCAAGATAGCAACCAGTGTGATATAGGTTAAACATGCAATCCTTTTAAACGTATTTCTATATTTGTTATTTTGTGCAAGAAAAATCAGAACAAAAGGAAAAAAAAACATGAGAAAAAAGCAAGCAAACAAAAAGGTGAAAATGCCATGCTTTGATCCACATATAGTCTCAATTTTTCTTTCTCTGAATGTGAATAGCATTTTCTGTCCCAAGTCTATTGGAATTGACTTGGATCAGTGTATTGTTGAGAAGAGCCAAGTCTATCACAGATCATCATAATATGATATTGCTATTGCTGTGTAAATGTTATCTTGGTTGTCCTCACTTCACTTAGCATCAGTTCATGTAAGTCCTTCCAGGCTTTTCTGAAATCAACCTACTGATTATCATTTCTTGTAGAATAATAATATTCCATTACATTCATATGCCATAACTTATTCAGCCATTCTCCAACTGATGGGCATCCTTTCAATTTGCAATTCTTTGTCACCACATAAAGAGCTGCTTCAAATATTTTTGCATGTATGGTCCTTTTCCCTCTTTTATAATCTCTTTGGGATCATAGTACTGCGACTGCTGGATTATAGCCCTTTGAGTATAGTTCCAATTGCTCTCCATAATGGTTGGATCATTTCACAACTTCACTAACAATACAATGGTGTGCTAGTATTCCCACATCCCCTCCAACATTTAACATTATCTTTTCCTGTCATCATAGCCAATCTGAGAGATATGAAATGGTATCAGAATTGTCTTAATTTATATTTTTCTAATAGTGATTTAGTGCATTTTTTCCCATATGACTATAGATAGCTTTTAGTTTTTTAATCTGAAAATTGTCTGTTTAGATCCTTTGTTCATTTATCTATTGGGTAATGACTGGCACACTTGTAAATTTGATTTAGTTCTCTATGTATTTTAGAAATGAAGCCTTTATCAGGCATACTGCCTGTAAAAATTGTTTCCAAGCTTTTCCCTTTTAATCTTGGCATTGGTTTTGTTTGAGCAAAACTGTTTTAATTTAATTGATCAAAATTATCTGTTTTGCATTTCATAATATCCTCTAGTTCTTCTTTGGCTATAAATCCCTCCCTTCTCTATAGATCTGATGGGTAGACCATACCTTACTCTATTAATTTGCTTATAGTATCACTCTTTATGTCTAAAGCATGAACCCATTTTGACCTTATCTTGGTGTAGATGCTGGTCAGTGCTTATTTTCTGCAATACTGTTTTCCAGTCTTTCTAGCAATTTTTGTCAAATAATGAGTTCTTATCCCAGAAGCTGGGTTAACTCTTTGGATTAATCAAACACTAGATTACTATAGTTATTGACTGTTGTGTTTTGTGAATTTAACCTATTCCAATTATCCACGACTCTATTTCTTAGCCACTGCCAAAGGGTTTTGATGACTACCATTTAATATATAGTTTTAGGTCTGGTACAGGTAGGCCACCTTCCTTGATTTTTTTCATTGATTTCCTTAATATTCTTGCCCTTTTGTTCTTCTAGATGAATTTTGTTATTATTTTTTCTAGCTCTATGAAGTAATTTTTTGGCAGTTTGATTGGTATGGCAATGAATAAGTGGATTAATTTAGGTAGAATTGTGATTTTTATTATATTAGCTTGGCCTACTCACAATATTATTCCAATTGTTTAGATGTAACTTATTTTTTGAAAAGTGTTTTGTAATTGTGTTCACATAGTTCCTGCATTTGTCTTATTTATGCAAATAAGATTTGCAAATCACTTCTCATTATTACTTCATTTTTTCCCTTGCAATAACACTGGGAGTACTCTGTTCCAAACAGCATTTTTGCTATTCTCCATATACAACATTATGCCTTCCAACTCCCTGTTTCACATAGGCTGTCATATATCTGGAATGTCCTTCCTTAATACCACTATCTATTAGAGGAGCTATTTCCATTTAAGCCTCAGCTTAAGTGTTGTCTCTTCCAAGAGGTCCTTTCCTATCCCTTTACTTGTTAGTGTCCTTCAAATTATTTTATTTTGATTGTGCATATATTTGTATTTACCTATCAGGTATAGGTAATTTAATTTAATTTAATTTAAAGGTATAGTAAGATCAAAGGATGTTCTTTATATTAGGTGTGGCATTAGCCATATTGTCATTAGACAAGAAATCTTCTCTTACAACTCTATACTCACACAGTAATATTGGAATATTATTCAGTCTCTCCCTATCTTCTCTACTCCTCTAACCCCTACTCTCTCTCTTTTTCTCTAAGTCTCTTTCTCTCTCTCTAAATCTCTCTCTCTCTCTCTATTTCTCTTTGTGTTTTTTCCTCTCTTCCACTCTCATTATTATTTAATACAGTTCTGGAAATGATAGCATTAGCAATAAGATTAGAAAGAAATTAAAAGAATAAATACATAAAATATGAAAAAAATAAAACTATCCTTCATGCTGATAATATGATGGAAAATCCTAGGTAATCAGCAAAGGTACAAACCAAGATTAACTAATATCTTTAGCGAAGTTGTAGGCTACAAAATCTTCTAAAATCAATGCATTTCTATATATAAAAAAATCTAAGAGGCAGTAACAGACATGGAAAACTCATTTCAAATTACTACAAAATTTATAAAGTTTCTGGGCCTAAATTTGCCAAAGCACAAGAAAGATTTGTATAGATCCAATTACAAAGTGGTTCTTAAAGAAATAAAAAATAATTTAAATTATTGAAAGAATATTCAGTGCTAGTGGCTAGACTATGCCAATTTATTAAAAATGACAATACTATTAAAGTTAATTTGTACTTTTAATGCTATACAAATCAAATTATCAAAGGAATATTTCATAGAAGTTGATAAATAATAAAGTTAATTTGTAAAAATACAATTCTTAGAATAATGGGAAGTGATGAAAAGAAGTAGTCATAAAAAAATCTGGCATTGGTTAAAAAATCAATGGAATAGACTAGACAGAGGTAAATCAACAACAATAGAACTCAGTGTTTGATAAAGTGGGAAATATAAATTACTTAGGGAGAAAAAGTTTATTAGTTTAAAAACTACTGGGAAAACTGGAAAGCAGTTTGACCAAAATTAGGTTTAGACCAATATCTTGCATTATCTTCAACAATACTTTTTTTATAAAGCTTTTTATTTTTAAAACATATGCATGGATAATTTGACAGCATTGACCCTTACATAGCCTTGTGTTTCAGATTTTCTCCTCCTTCCCCCACCTCTTCCCTAGATGGCAGGCAATCCAATATATGTTAAACATGTTAAAATATATGTTAAATCCAATATGTATAAACATATTTATACAATTCTCTTGCTGCACAAGAAAAATCAGATAAAAAAGGAAAGTAAATGAGTAAGAAAATGAAATGCAAGCGAACAACAATAGAAAGAGTGAGAATGTTATGTTGTGATCCACATTCAGTTCTGACAGTCCTCTCTCTGGGTGTAGATTGCTTCTTCATGACAAGATCATAGGAACTGGCATCAATCATCTCATTTCTACAATACTTTCTATGTGACAAGAGACCTAAGATGAATGATCATGTTATAAAAACCAGTTAGAGGAGAAGCAGATCGTTTTAAGATAGTTCTCATAAATATGGAGAGAGCTGCATTTTTAACTAAATGAGATAGAGGCAAATAATTACAAAAGATATAATTATAACTTTGATTAAATGAAACTGAAAGGCTTTTGTACAGACAATACATCTAAGATAAGAAGAAAAGTAGTCAAACAAAAAAAAATCTTTGTGTCAAATTTCCCTGATAAGGGTTTGCCATCCAATCCTTTATAAACAATGTACATATATTCTCCAAAACAAGTGGTCAAAGGATATAAATAAATAGTTCTCAAAAAAGAAATTGCAAATTGTTAACAAACATACTAAAGAATTCTTTAAGATGCTACTAATGATAGAAATGCAAACCAAAACAATCTTGGTTATATTTCACATTCTTCAGAATGACAAAAATGAAAAAAGATAATGACAGTGTTGTAAGGATTGTGTAATGACAGGTACTCTTTGTTGGTGGAGTTATTAGTATAATGATTTTGGAAAGCAATGTTAAATTATGCAAATTAAGTCACTAAAATATTCCTACCATTTGACCCAGAGAGCTATTGACTGGGCTTGTCCTCCAACAAAGCCATTTAAAAGAATAAATGTCTATATATTCCCAAGACAAAACATTTTGTTATAACAAACAAATGGTAACAAAGTAGATGTACATTGATTAGAGAAGGACTAAACAAATTGTGGTATGTGAATGTAATTTGATATTACTATGTTAAAAGAGCAATAAATTTGATAAATACAGATAATCATGAAATTATCTATATGAACTGATGATGAATGAAGAAAACAGAGCCAAGAAAACAGTATTAAAATATTGTAAAGAACAAGCAAAAAAGTGGTGCTTCCATGTGTTTCCAGACTTTTTCAGAATATTTATTATGCTGTTTTTTTCATCTTATTTTCTTTAAAAAATACTGTTCTTTAAATGATTCCTTTAAGGTGAGAGAAAATGATATTGAGGAGAAATATGCTATTAAAATTAGTAAAAACTATTTAAAGAAAAATAGATCAGTAGAACAGATTAGACAAGGAAGAAGAATCAGAAATAAGGGAGCTCAGTAGCTATGTTTGATAATTTGAAAAACATAAATTACTTGGTAAGGAACTTCTTACTTGATTAAAAAAAATGTTGGGAAAACTTGAAAGCAGTCTGTCAGAAATTAGTTCAAGATCCAGTACCTTAAACTATGTCCCACAATATAGTCAAAACAAAAATAGAATCCCAGTATTAAAGACCATACCATTAAAAAACCAATAGAAGCAAAGCATATAGCTTTCCCAGATATAGACAAATTTATTCTTAATCAAAAAAGAAGGAATAGAGGCAATTATAAAAGATATGATAGATAGCTTTAATCACATGAAATCAAAAATCTTTGGAACAATTAATGGATCTAAAATAAGTAGAGAAGTAGGCAAAAAATATATCAAATTTTTTATATATCCAAAAGTTTGCCTGAAAAGTGTATAGACAAATAGCAAATATATAAGACCAAAAGCCCTTCCAGGAATTGGAAACACATAGATTTAAGAAATGGCTTAAAATTGTGGTACATGAATGTAATAGAATATTGTTGTGCTCTAAGAAATAATGAACACGATGAGTACAGAAAAGCATAGGGCAATTTAAACTGACTCAAGACAAAGTAAACAGAGCCAAGAAAAAATTTTCACATCGATTACAACAACATACATTTTAAAAAATGACACAGCCATAGAAATAAATGTATTAGAATTGCAAAGAACAAGGTTGGTCTCAAAGAAGAGATATGACGAGACACTTCTCTTAATTTCTTTAGAAGATTGGCAGGGACTGCAGGGATAGAGTCTTCAGTGGGTATTGATCAATATATTGTCATATTTTAAAATATGTTTATCTCCCCCCACCCTTTTCCTCTCTTTACACTCTCCTCCAAATAAAACATTGTTATATAAGATGACTTTCTGGGAAGAAGAGAGATAGGGAGAAATTTCAGTGATATTAAAATATCAATTATGCATACACATATTTTATATGAAGATATATTAAGGTTGTAGTCGAATAATATGTTGGATCATCTCTATCTCAATAAAGTAGGATATAAGGGGAAGGCTGAAATGAGAATTGGAGCTGCAAATTAAGAAAAGAAGAGGTATGGAATAGTTGCTATATAAAATAGGAATAAAATTGATAATAAAAGAATGTCGAGAACATTGAGGTTGTGAGTATAAAGGTATAAAACATAATGATTGAATGTTTAGCATTTTATGGAATGTCTAAAAAAAAAACAAATTGTACTCTGACTTTTTCTTTTTTCCCAACTGCAAACACATAATCAATTAAGATTCTATTTTAAATGTAATATACTACTAACTATTTTTTTCAATCTATGTTATTGATTTTTAGGCTAAAAATCTTATAAAGAGATTTTTTACTCAACAAGTAGACATTCTGGAAAAACGATCACAGCCACTTCCTGAGATTTACTATATTCAAGGTACTCTGCAAATAGTGTTGATTAGTCTTTGCAAACCAGGATATGGGATGAATGCTCTAATACATCCAAGTTGCCCTGATTGTTGTGGTATGTAATTAGCTGTCAATTCACATTGATAAATTAGCATGCCTTAATTTATTAAAGATTATAATGACACTAATATTCTTTTTCAAATACATACTAACAATTTTATTCAACTAAAATGGTTTTTTAATCTTACATAAATTAATGGATTAATTAGGAACATGTTCAGGTTTCAGTCCAAAGAATTAGGAGTTGTTGTAATTCTTTTTTTTTTAAGTTTTAAGAAGTATTTTATTTGTTCAAATACATGCAAAAAGAGTTGTCAACATTCGCCTTTGCAAAACCTTGTATTCTAAGTTTTTCTCTTTCTTTCCCCTTCTCCCTTCCCAAGACAACAAGCAATCTAATTGAAGTTAAAAAGGTTTACAATTTTTTTAAACATTTCCATTTTCATTATGCTGTGTAAGAAAAATAAGATCAAAAGGGGAAAAAACATGAGAAAGAAAAAAAAAAACATAAGGAAACCAACCACAACAACAAAAAGGTGAAAATAACATGCTTTGATCCACACTCAGCCTTACAGTTCCCTCTCTGAAAGTGGATAGCACTTTCTATCCCAAGTCTGTTGGAATTGTCTTGAACCATTTTATCGTTGAAAAGAGCCAAGTCCATCACAGTATCTTATTACTGTGTACAATGTTCTCTTTGTTCTGTTCATTTCAGTTAGCATCAGTTCATGTAAATCTTTCTAGGTTTTTCTGAAATCAATCTGCTCATCATTTCTTATAGAAAAATAATATTCCATATTATTGCTCTGTAAGAAATGACCAGCAGGACGATTTCAGAGAGGCCTAGAGGGACTTGCATGAACTGATGCTGAGTGAAACGAGCAGAACCAGGAGATCATCATACACAGCAACAACAGTATTACATGATGATCAATTCTGATGGACATGGCTCTCTGCAACAAAGAATTGTCTCAAACCAATTCCAATTGTTCACTGAAGAAAACCATATACACCCAGAGAGAGGGAAATGAAATATGAACCAAAACGTAACATTTTCATGATCTCTATTGACATTTGCTTGCATTGTGTTGCCTTTCTCTGATTCTTTTTTTTCTTGTAGATAGGATTTTTCTTGCATAACTTCTCAAGCATTTCAACATTATTAACATGTAGTGGACTTCCTGCCATCTAGGGGAGGGGAGGGGACTGGGGGTAAAATTTGTAATGGAAAGCTTTGTAAAGATCAATGTTGGGGAACTATCCATACATATGTTATACAAATAAAAAGCTTTAATAAAAAAAGAAAAATAATATTCCATTACATTCATATACCATAACTTATTCATCCATTTCCCAGCTGATGGGCATCTACTCAATTGCTGGTTCCTTAGCACTGCTACAAACATTTTTGCACAAGTGGGTTCTTTCCCCTCCCTTATGATCTCTTTATGATACAATTCTAGTAGAGGTACTACTGGATCTAAGGATATGCACAGTTTTATAGCCCTTTGGGCATAGTTCCAGTTTGCTCTCCATAATGGTTGGACCATTTCACAACTCCACCAACAATGTATCAGTGTCCCAGTTTTCTCTCATCCCCTCCAACATTCATCATTATCTTTTCCTGTCATCTTAGCCAAACTGATAGGTGTGAAGTAGTACTTAAGAGTTGTAGATTTTTTTTAAATTGTTTTTTAATCATATATTTAACTGAAGTACAGGTAGACATTTTGACATAAAAGAGAAGACTTGAGAAAGAAAATAAATGGAATTGATATCAGAATTGATATTGGTGTTATTGGTAGTCATGGGGAAATAGAAGTGGCAGATTGCAGAATCAAGAATCCACTAACAGAATTATACATAGAATCACAGAATTTGAGAATTGGAAGGGAGTTCAATAACCATCTTCTTCAAAACCCATACACAAAAAGATTCTCCACTATAAAATAGCTGCCTTTGCTTAAAGAGAGGGGAGGGGATGCACCACTTTTCCTGACACCAATTTACACTTTTAGACTGCTGTAATTGATAGGAAAGTATTCCTAACATTGAGCCTAAATTACAATATCTACCCATTACTTTGTACCTTCTTTCTCTTATTCTTAAGTTTGAACTCTGGATCTATTAGTCCCTCCTCCACATGACAACTCTCCAATTCATATATTTGAAAATGGCTGTCATATCCCCCCATAAAGTTTCTTTTTTCCATGTCAACCTTCAACTAATCCTCATATGACATGGAGTCAAGGCCTTTTATCATCTCCTTTGGAAATGCTTCAGATTAATAATCTTTCATAAATTTTGGCAGCTAGAAATTAGCTCAACGTACAAATGAAGTCTGACAAGGGCAGAGTATGGTGGGAGTATTATTTTGCCATTCTTGAAAACTTTACTTTTCTTAATGCAACCCAAGCTCATATTAAGTTTTTCTTTTTTTGGCTGATATATTTTATTGTCGATTCATATTGATCTTGCAGTCTACTATAACTCTTAGATCTTTTTCAGAAGAATTGTTGTTTAATTATGCTTCTGCTATCTTGTTCTTGTAAAGGTGACTTTTTGTAATCAAATGTAAGACTTTATATATGTTTCCCTAATAAATTTCATTTTATTCAATGCAATGTTAGATCCTTGGCCAAAGGACTATAAAACTGTGCATACCCTTTGACCCAGCAGTGCCATTATGGCTACTGTTTGTAGCAGCTCTTTTTGTGATAGCAAAGAATTGGAAAAGGAGTGGAAGCCCCATCCATTGGGGAATGGTTGAATAAATCATGGTACATGGAAATAATGAAATATTATTTGTTGTATAAAAACGATGAACAAGCTGATTTTAAAAGTTCTGGAAAGATTTATATGAACTGATGCTGAGCAAAATTAAGCAAAACCAAGAATAAATTGTATACAACAGCAAAAATGTGTGATGAAACTATATGTGATGGAACTATGAAAGCCTTAGGAGTTCAGTGATCCAAACCAATCCCAATAGACTTTGGATAGAAAATGCCATTTTCATCCAGAAAAAGAACTAAGGAGACTGAATGTAAATCAACATATGCTATGTTCACTTTTTTCTGTTTTTTTTTTATTTCTTCCATGGTTTTTCCCTTTTCTCTGGCAACAGGATTCATAAAACAATGTTTATTAAAAAAAAAAACTTTCTACAATTAAAAAAATCATTAATAAAATGTTTAGTAGTACAAAATATAGTACTTTAGGATGCTACCCTAGAGTCTTTCTACAGCATGTAGTGATTAACTACTTTTTGAATCTATACTTTTAGAGCTAGTATTGAATCAATCATTGTTACTGTCTAAACCACATCTCTCCATTTTCTCCACAAGAATAATGAGGTGATTCATCTTTTTTTCTTACATTTTAATTGTTGTTTTATACTTTAAACTAATAAGCAGTTCTAATATTTCCTCATATTCCATTAGCAAAAGAAAAGAAAAAGAAAAACCTTACAACTATATACAGCTAAATTTAACAAATTGTCACACTGACCATGTACAAAATTTTATATTGTGATTTATTTTGTCAAAACTTCTGCTAAGAAATAACTTTCTCCACATGCTCTAGTCCAAAATGGAAATGAAGTTATTTTGGCCTGATCTGTTTTTAATGAAACTGTTTTCTTTGTAATTGCCCCTTCACTCTCTAAATGTTACCCAAGTATACTTATAATACTGTAATCTAGAATTTCTCCAAGAATGGGGGTCAGATTCACTGAATGATAATTTGTAGATGGTTTATTCTTGGAAAAGTAGGATATTTTGTTTTTATCCAATCTTGTGGTAACTCTCCTCTTTTCTATGATATTTCACATGTCACAATAACATATTAATTAACACCTATCAGTTTTCTTAATTCTCTAGGATGTAATTCATTTGTTTTGGATGATTTTAAACTCACAAAAGGGCAGCCAGATTCCATGACTATCTACTATTTTGGGTATCAACATTGCATCTTGAGCACATTTTATATTTTCCTTACTCTGCTATTGCTTACATTATTTTCAAAGCCTAAATATTTTTCCTTTTCATGTTGGAGAACTATCAGTCTTTTAATAATAAACTCAAGTACTATTCCACCATGAAACCTTTTCTTGTTTCCCCTAATCATTGGTGTTTTTTTCTTTCTCTGAACCCTTATAAGCACTACTTTTTCTAAGCAACTACATATTCTATTATATATTCTATTTATTTGCATACACATCTTTTTATTTTTACTTACACTTATTTAACTCAAATACAGAGTTTTTTTTTTAGGTATGTGTGGGAAATGACAGTAGAATGATGAAAATGCTATAAGTCCTTGAGGTGTTACGTTTGATTTATCTTTGTATGTATCATTTTCATGTCTCATTAAATGTTTTATACTTATATGATCTAAAGGAATAGTACCTGAATTTTAATCTGTTGAATAAATTATCACCATTAGAGAATAGTGATTATTAGCACTTTTGTGTGATTTCTCCCTTCCCTCCCCCCCGTTAGGGCATTGTTGATTAAACTTCTCTGTTTATTCTTTGTAATATTATCCTAATAGACTTTTTTTTTTTTACTATTTGTTACATTATATTGTGCCTTTTACTCAACTTGTCTTCATGTGTTAATCCTAAATCTACTATTTAAAATTGAATTAATACTGAATGTGGATCACAGCATAGTATTTTCACCTTTTTTGTTTTTGTTTGCTTTCTCATTTTTTCGCTTGTTGATCTGATTTTTCTTGTGCAGCATGATAATTGTGGAAATGTATATAGAAGGATTGCATGTGTTTGACATATATTGGATTACTTGCTCACTAGGGAAGGGGGTAGGGGAAATACAGGGAGAAAAATTTAGAATATAAAGTTTTGCCAGGGTGAATATTGAAAATTATCTCTGCATATATTTTGAAAATAAAAACCTATTGTTTAAAAAAGAAAATTGAATTAATATATTGAAAAGGTCAAGAAATAAGATAAAACCCATACAAATATAGGATATCTCAGTATTTCCTTGCCTCTATATATTTGTCACATTGCATGGTCATGAGTATGCTAGTCTGAAATATTTAAAATCCTTGAAATATAATGAAAATTTAGAAGATTCATAAAATAATTATCTCCTGCTTCTTGGCCTCTTTGGGTTAAGCAAAGTTTAGTACAATTTGAAATGATGGTAAGTATAACTCTTTAAAATTAAACCACATCGAGGGGGCGGAGCCAAGATGGCGGAGTGAAAAGGTGACTCTCTGCGTCCTCCTCTGATCTTCTCTCAAATCAACAATAAAATAAGCCTCTGAACTGATCTGCAAGTCAATGAACTCAGAAATATTTGGACACTGCTTGCTGATATCTCTGAAGAACTTCACATCAGGTTTGTCTAACTCGGACAGAGAGATAAACAGAGGACTCCCTTGTAGGCCCGAAGTGAGGGTGGGACTCAGCTCAGCTCATCGTGGCAGAAATTCCAAACTCCAAACTCCAAATTCCAAACACCTGGAGTTTATCTGAGGCACTCGGGATACTCTGCCCTGATTGGGAGCAGGTGTTCTGGCAGACTTGCCTTGTTTAAGGAGTAATTCTGAATTAGTCCTAGCCCCCACTGGCCCAGCACCTTAAGTTAATTCGCCGAAGTGCCCCAGGGCAAAGATCTTCAGCCACCGATTCAGCCTCCTTTTTTTTTCCCCTACCTTAAAGAGATATCCACTCTGTCTAAAAAAAAAAAAAAATGAAGAAGCAAAAGAGAGCTTTCACCATAGACAGCTTTTATCGAAAAAAGAAGCCATGACCCCAGATCCTGAGGTTCCTTTAGACAAAATTCCAGAAGAAGGTATTAAAGACCATCACTGGTCACTCTTTCAAAAGGCCTTTCTGGAAGATTGCATAAAGAACCTCAAAAGAGAGCTGGAGGATAAATGGGAAAATAAACTGAAATCAGTGCAAGAAGGATATCATGCCCTGCAAAAGAGATATGAAAAAGACACCAATTTATTGAAAAATAAAATTAGTGAAGTGGAAAAAGAGTGCTATGAACAAATTGGCCAGTTACAAAAGTGTAACGACATGCGTTACAATTAAGCTAAAGGGTAGGATAAACTTACCTCAACAGGCATTGGACGTCTCCGGCTCCCAGGCTCCACTGGGAGAAACTTCACAAATCACAGGACACTGAGATAAACTTATCTTACTTTATTGAGTTCTGCACTTACATTGTCTCTTAAGCTATGCTAATAGCGGTCTGGTCTCTTCTTCCTCAGCAGTCCCCTTTTATACTCTCTTTGTCCTTCCCGGCCTATGCCACAGCGAACCAATCATGTCCCATCCCAAAGGTCTCCAGTCTGAGCTGGCCTGCTATGAGAGGATGCTGGCCCGCGAGCCGTGTGCAGCGCCTGCAGATTTTGTACAATATGCAAAACATCTAACACATGACTTAGGCTCTATAGTCCTCCATCCTGCGGTGTTCTGCTGTATCAGCACTGCCATATCAGCAGTGTTATGCCACACCCTGTGATCAGCCATTCGGCCCCCAGATGGTCACGTGCGTTCCTGCTGGATACAAGCCCAGGGCCTTACACAAAAGGAGCTTAAAAAGGTAACTGAAGAAAACAACACTTTAAAAATGAGAATTGAACAAATACAAGTGAATGACTCAACAAGACTTGAAGAATCAGTCAAACAAAAACAAAAAAATGAAAAATTAGAAGAAAATATGAAATATCTCCTAGGAAAAACAACTGACTTGGAAAATAGATCTAGGAGAGACAATCTAAGGATGATTGGACTTCCTGAAAGCCATGATGAAAAAAAGAATCTAAATACTATCTTCCAGGAAATCCTGAAAGAAAACTGCCCTGAGATTGTAGAATCAGAAGGCAAAATCACCATTGAAAGAATTCACCAATCACCTCCTGAAAGAGATCCCAAAATTAAAACCTCAAGGAATATCATGGCTAAATTTCAGGACTATAGCACCAAGGAAAAGATTCTGGTAGCAGCTAGAAAGACACAATTCAAATACTGAGGATCAATAATTAGAATCACACACGATCTGTCAGCCTTCACATTGAACGATCGAAGGGCCTGGAACCAGATATTCCAAAGGGCAAAGGAACTTGGATTACAGCCAAGAATAACCTATCCAGCTAGAATGAGCATTATCCTCCAGGGAAGAAGATGGTCATTCAATGATATAGGTGAATTTCACCTATTTCTAATGAAAAGACCGGATCTGAACAAAAAATTCGATACCCAAACACAGAACTCAAGAGAAGCATAAAAAGGTAAAAAGGAAAGGACTCTTGAGAACTTTATTTTTACTAGGAGGATACTTAAAGTTTGGGGGTATAATTAACTAGATATTACTTTGATAATATGAAAAAGAGAACTAGAGGGGGAAAGGTTGTCATACTGGGGAAAAGAGGGAAAAAGTGGTAAAATAAGATCTAAAAAAAAGGAGGTAAAAACAAGGTAAAATCTCTTGAAGAGGCAAAGAAAGCCTAATATAATTGAGAGAGAGGGGAGGGAGATGAGCATTGTGTAAATCTTACTCTCATCAGGTTGGGCTCTAAAAGTGTATATCAGACATCTGATTTCACATAGAAACTTGTCTGTTGCAAGAGGGAAGTGGGAGGGAAAGGAGGAAAAGTAAGGGATAAACTAATAGAAGGGAAAAT
>JAJPUD010001849.1:273295-298020 GCA_023553655.1 Myrmecobius fasciatus | reverse complement strand
CATGATTTGTCCACTTCATTGTAGAATGATAACATTTAATTTTATTGTTTCAATATGTATCAGTGTATATGCAATTGTATGCCAAGGTGAATGTAAATGAAGAAGTATGTAAATTGTTGTATGTAAGTATGTAAATTGTCAGCTCCAAAACACTATGATCCTCTTCTTAAGATATAGTCCCTGCCCACAAGAAGCTTATTATCAAGCTGAAGTGATGGCAATTATACAAGAAATAATTGAGAATAAAACAATATATTATCAAATGTCCAATTATGTCTAAAATTTAAAAATGACATTTTATAAGAAGAATATGGTAATTTAAGTAAAATTTTAAAAGGAAGAAAGAAATCAATGTGTGTTGAAATTGTCAAAAAATGACATCTATAAGTCGAAGTGAGCTAGGCTATAAGGAGTCGTAACACATACTAAGCTGAAAAGACCAGAGTTACAACATTAGCAGAAGAATGAACATGAGAGATATGAGGCATGGTAATAGAAATGAAGAAAGTTGATCAGATAATGAGAGATTATGTAGATTGGATTTATGTTTTGTAGACCTTTAAATGCAAGTATAGAAGTTGGGTATGGTATGGTAAAGAGACAATAAGTGCTATTCTATGTTTATAAAAGTATTCATACTTTTAAATAACTTCATTCAAATCCTAATCTATTCTGGCCTTTCTTATATCATAGCATACTCTTTCCAATATATCCTTTATGCCACTACCTAAATAATCTTAATGTACAGTTTTAATGAGAGGCAAATAGGTGGGTCATTGGATAACTATGTGACCCCAAGCAAGTCATTTGACTGCTTTCACCCTTATTATAAAATGGGAAAATAGTAATACCTACTTCACCATGTTGTTGTGAGAATTAGATATGAAATGCTTTGCTTGTCTCTATATCCAATTTGTCACATTGCATTGTCTTAAAGTGTCAAATGAATGCCAACTATTTCTGGATCATCATTATCATCATCTCCAGAAATATTCATTCTTTCCCTGGTTTCTACAGAATAAATGATAAAATTTTCACTTTGGTATCCAAGACCCCTCCAAAAATGGAGTTTATCTTGCAAATATTCTCTCATACTGATCCCTTTCATGTACCCCCTTTTCCATCATATTGGGCTATTCTTTCTCTTCTTGTTCTGTCTTCTTCTATATCCATGCCTTGTGATATTCCATATTTTGTATCTGGAATGAGCACCAATCTACCAACTTTTATCTTTTTAAGTCTCTCTTTTTTTCAAGTCCTGGTAAGATTTCCTGCATAAAACCTTGAGCCCTCTCCCAATTCTGATTGTTACAGCATTTTACCTGTATATCTTCTTTGCTATTTTTTTCTTACCCATATAGTATCATTATTTTTGTGCCAGTTGTCTTCTCTTTTTTAGATTGTAAGTTCTTTGAGAGCAGAGTCTGGGCCACATCTTGTATCCCTAACACCTAACACAGTATCTCCCAGAGTAGTAATTTAATAAATATTTGTTCAATTACTTCATCAGATTCAACAATGCTAATAATTTCATAGAACTTGCATTTTCCTTGATTGATTTGTTCTCATTTTATGTGCTAAAGTATCATGGAATTCCCTTTTTGAACCAGATCTCATTGAGTACTTCATTGTTATCTCTTGTACACAATAATGGTGGTCTAAATATTCAAAAGAGAATACACTACTCAAGAAGATATTTAAATAATCCTCTAAATTGGAACACAGTAGAAAATATGACCATAATAACACTGGATACAAGAACAAATTAACATACAAAGTGCACTTAAAATCCATTGAGGTGTGAAATGGCATTCTGGATAGAAGCACATAAAATATAGGAGGGAAAGTTTTGTGAATATAACTTTATTTGTAGAATGAAGATGTAGTATTGGAAGTTTATGCTCAATAAAGAAGATTGAGACAACTGATGTTTATTGAGTAAAGAATATTTACTTTCTCAGCAGTAGGTTAAGTAAACACTGGATTTTCCATTTACTTTACTGTTTTTAAACTTTCCCCTAGATGGCAGACCAGGATTGATTGCTAAAAGGTTACCAGCATGTAAAAAATTCTACACATATTACTACCTATAATTTTTCTTATATTTATAAATTCATTATGTTTATTTCAATTGTTAAAGCCTTCTAAATAATTTCAGAAGTATTAAATGGAAACAACTTTACTTCTTATGTTATCATGTAGTCACTGTAGCAAAAATAACTTTTGTATTACATACATATTCAGTCTTTTTCTTACATTCAAAACACAATATCATAACCACTAGAGACCTGCCAATCATGGCATATGTTTGTTTTCAGTAGGTTTCTGTACAAATTCAGGTTCTATAGCATTGTATTATAAAAATATTTATTTTATAAATAATTAAATCATTATCAACAGCAATAAAAAATTTCATTGGACTTTATCTTTTCCATTTTACAAATATTCATATCTTTCTCCTTTCCATATTTAGCTCTGACATTTGATTAGAAGAGAAAAATAATATTTTTTCCACTAATGTTCATTTTCTTTTTTTTTCTGTTTTGAAAAGGTTGCTCCTAAGACCTTAGTGTATGCTATACTTAAGAAGAATAATATAAACATATCAGAAATTGCTTGGTAGGTACATGGCACAGTGGATATAATGTTGGTCCTGCCATCAGAAAGATTCATCTTTATGAATTCAATTCTGGCCTTGGACACTTACTAGATGTGTGATCCTGGGGTATATCACTTCACTCTGTTTGCTTCAGTTTATCTGAAAAATCAGTTGAAAAGGGAAATGGCAAACCATTCCTATATCTTTGTCAACAAAATGCTATATGGGGTCATGAAGAGTTGGACACAACTGAAACAAGTGAATAACAAGAAAAGGTAGTATTTAAAGATGTAAGGTTTGCAAAGCCCTTTACAAATACAATGTTATTTTAGCCTCACAATAACCTTGGGAGGTTAGTCTACTTAGCCACACAGCCACAGTCTCAGCAATTAGCAATTAGTTGAGACTAGTAATTTTCTGGCTTTTCTTTCACTGAACCAAACATACTCACCCAAAATATAACATTTGAAAGAAAAAGAAATACTTAATGTATATATGTTCTCCTCTGGCGATATACAAGTTTATTCACTTCTGTCTCATTGTTACACAAGGAAATTTAAAGATTTTCCTCTCTTAATGAGGAATTACTGAAAAGAAAAAATTTAGGAAATGTATATTTTAATTAATGTTGCCACCAATTGCTTTGTAACTTTGGGGGACAGGTTTTTATTTTGGCAGACTAGGATTCAAATTTTCAAGTGACAGAATATATAATTCTCTTTGATTATTATAGAAGTGATTACTATAGTTATAGGGTACTAACAATACCCAGTTAATTTTAAATCTTATCTTTTATATTTTAACTTGATTCATAATTTGGTGAATTCATTTGATTTTAGGGAATACAAGTAATCATTTCCATACTTTTTTAACTTTATGTATTCTGTATTCTTTTTATATTTCTGTATTTTGTACTATTATTTCCTAAAGTTGTTATATTAACATCTTGGTTTATTTCTACTTTTGCTCCCTACCAGAATTAATAAATATCCTTAGCCCATCGATAATGATAGATTTGATTTAATTTTGTATATAAAATTTGGAATCACTGTTTGGCTCAGTTTCACCACAATAAGGAATAGAGTAATTTTCCATCTTTGAAACTGTTAACATAATTCATAAATTTTATCTATATTCACAGTCATAAAATTATTACAGAAGCATTCCAACTATAGTGTTTGAATATTCATTTGAAAGACATTTAAAAAGTAGTTTTCCTATAGTGCTTGTAGACAGTATCAATATATTGATACTGATTTGACAACTTTTATATCACTCAGAAAGTGTATTGTGGATCCATATTTTCCTCAAATTCCACAGGATGATTTATTGGTTTTCTTCAAGTATTAGTTTTCCCTTGTTTTTTGGTATTTATTTCTAGATACCTCAACCCATTTATAAGATTTGGGAGCCATATACCCTTTGATTTTTGGTAATCTCAAGTGATTTCTCCCTTTATTTTACCCTACTATTTACTATTTGCCTCCCTCCCCTCTGATGGGGGTTTCCTTGGCCTCTGGATCTCAAATTAGGTCAGCCTTTCGGTCAATTCATAGTTCAGTAGCCTGAGGCTCTGTCTAAAGTCTCTGCTCCTTTCCCACTTTTCTAAGTACTTTGGCCTGGCACCAGCAAATTCGGAGATCTGTTACTTCTCTGATGCTACAGGGTTGATTTCTGAGGCTCTGGGAGAAGTGGGGTGTTAAGCTCTATTTCAAGCCCAGAAATGTGTCCTGCCTCTTTTTCTCCTCTGTTCCTAGCTTTCCTGCAATGATCTTTTGTAGCACAAACAAGAGTGCTTTCTCTCTTTCTCCCTCCACTCTTCTTTTCCTCCTGGCCCTCTTCTCTCTGAGCTTTCCTCTCCTTTCTCCCTCCCACCTCACCTCAGCTTCTATTCCTGGAAAGCTACTATAATGCTGCCTGGCAGTCATGGTTGAGTAAAATTCTACAGCTTGAACTGAGTTTTTCACAGCATTGGAAAGGAGAGGGACACAATATGGCATCAGTTTTGTTTGGGAGCCAGTAAATGGATTCTTGTCATTGGGTCAACTAAGTGCAGCCTCACAGCTCAGAAGGTAAGGGAGGTGTAGTGAGTTTATTGTTGTAATCGGTTCATAGATTTGTTTTGCTTTGCTTTTCAGACTTCTTTTGGACTTTAGATATCCTAAATCATGGAAGTAGCTGAGGTTACTTTATCTTTGGTGCATAATTTCTGTTTTGGAGAAGTTTGACAGGATCAGAGAAAATATCTAATCCTCTATCTTGTTAATCATGTGACCCAAAATTCTTTGTGTACTTTTTTTAGTCAGAGGAAAGCTAAAAATCCATAAAATTCACAATTTGTCATCTTGCAGTAATTTCCAGGAATCCAAAATCAGTCATAAAATCTATGGCCCAGACTTATTGACTCTGCCAACCCATTCCCCCTTGTTTGTTGGAAGCTCTAAGCCTAGTCATGGCCATACAGGCTGTGTTCTAAGCCCACTGAGTCTTTGGGTTTTTTTTTTTTTTTTGGACCCATGTTTTGTGTATGCTGCCTCTAGCTTTATGCAGACTTTTAATTCCCATTCTTTTCTCCAGTATCATTTGCACAATCTCACCCTCATTCCATGAGAGAACCAACTGTTAAAACTCTGCCCCATTATCATGCTCTTCTCACATTATTAACATGGCATAACACCAACCAGGAAAATTATACATGCTACATCCAAGTTCATAATTTTCACCAAAGTATGCAGAATGATTCTATCACATTTTTCACTCTCTCAGCTCATTTCGGGTTGCAAAAACAGTACTTCCTCCCACTTCCAATTTCTCATTGATCCTTTAGCCTATCATTGAAAGCAAATGTTCTAAACTTTGATGTTTTCCTTCAAACTTTAAATCCCTTTCATCATTTGAAAAATGAATTTATTTCCTATTTTAGTAAGAGCAAATAAACTATCTGATGTAGAATCCCTCAATATATCTTGATATCCATCTCAGACTATTCATTAATCATTAGCAATCCTCATATCTCTGCGTTTCTGAGAAAGACAGAATTTTTTCCTGTTTTTCATGGATCACTCTTCCAGGTTTGCTCTTGATCCTATATCCTCAATCTCTGTGACCTTTCTACCTTTCTTATTGTAACTTCTTCAATTTCTCTGTCTTCTAGATTCTCACTAATTCTTACTGATTCTTACATTTCTAATGTCTTGTACTTGACCTTCTTCCCCTTTTAGATATGATTATATTTCATTTTCTAATTATTTAATTTCATGACTTCATTTCAGTAGTATTCAATTGTACACACATTCTCAACTCTCTTATTCTGAAGTAAGTTTTTGCCTTCTATGTTCTACAAGCTTTTCAGATGTTGAGTTTTTGCAAATGCTTACTCACTTTCCTCCCTTTTAAAACAAAAAAACCCCAAAACCATAACCTTTACCTTTATACTACTACTTTACTATTGGCACTATTTTTCATCTTACCCTCCAATCTATGAAAAATTCTTTTTCTACTTGGATCAGTTGTGTGGGAAGGCCAGAGGCAACTCTTATCAGGAGGTTTGAGAAGCAGTATAATATAATGAAAGAAACACTAGAAGAAAAGCTAAACAAATCAACCAAGGCTCCCCCACTAAATACCCAGGTGACTTTGAACATCTCTGGCCCTCTGTTAATTGATCTGTAAGATGTGAATGACATAGCCTGCCCTACCACCATGTGACTATTATTATATTTGTGAAAGTTATTTTTGAAAAGTGCTATGCATGTGGAAGAGATGTCTATTATAATAATATGGGAATCAACATCAAAGTTAACTTTTTGAGTACTTGCTGGAAAGAGGAAATAAATTTGAAGAATCACATCCTGGGGAGACTCTGACTTGTCCTTTATACATCTGTCTTTTGGCTTTGTGGCTCTCTGGATAGCCAAGGCGGCCTGCTATTTGTGAAACCAAGAGTAGATATTTGCAGATGCAATGTCCAAAAGAATGACTTTCCTTAAATATTCAGGACAGATTAGTCCTGAACAGCATCAGATGAGACATATCAGAACATCAGAGCAGGCATTAGATTAGGATTTCAAAGACAGGGATTATTACCTGGAACTTACACCTCTTTGAGCTTGGGCAAGTCACCTCACTCTTTAGACCTTAGGCTTCAGTTTCTTCAGCTGAAAAATGGGGTTGGATTTGATGGCTTCTTAGATCTAGCTTTAGATTTATGATTTTTGCCAGTTGGTTTCTGTCTCTTTCTCTCTGGAAATTGCATTCTCATAAACCAGTGGTCTTCTTATTATCTAATCCAGTAATTTGTGCTTTGTCCTAATTTTCCTTAAACTCTGACTATTATTATTATTATTATTGCTGAGGCAATTGGGGTTAAGTGACTTACCCAGGGTCACACAGCTAGGAAGTGTTAAGTGTCTGAGACCAGATTTGAACTCAGATCCTCCTGAATTCAGGACTGGTGCTCTATCCACTGTGCCACCTACCTGCCCCCAAACTCTGACATTATTATCATCTGAAACTTTACTTTCTTGCCTATTATAACAATACAATGGATTGTTTCTTTTCTCTGAACTGTCCTTGTGCAGCTGTCCTTTCTCTTCCTACCATCACATTCATTTCTCAGAAATCCTTTCTTTCAGCCACATTTGTCTGTACATACTTTGTATATACTATTCCCTATAAAACATGCTTCTTCAATAGAACAACAACCAAAAAAAAACCCTCAAAAACTTTATCCATCTACTTAAATCCTAGCTTTTAACTTCTTTTATTGCTCCAAACTAAAAAAAAACAACACAAAACAAAACAAACAAACAAACAAAAAAAACCCAACAACATTCTCTTTCCTTTAAGTCCTAGGAGACTTACTGTCTGTATATACCAACTGACACTTAAATACTGTTCTAAATTTTAAATGATTATTTTGTGTGCTTATGTCTTTTCACCCCAGTTAGAATCAAAATTCATTAATATTGAAGTCCCCCCAAGTCTATAGTTTCTTGTATCTTCCACAGCTCTTTTCATGCACATAGTAAATAGATTGTTTTTATTATGATTAAAAATATTGTCATTTTTGATCTCCCAGAATATCACATATAGTGAACCTATACATTTATAGCATTATTTCAGATTTACGTCATTTTTAACTTTGACTTGTAAAGTAACCAAATTTCTCTACACCTTCCCCTCCATCTTGTACATGTATACCCAAAGACATATACATGCCAATAACACTTTCTCAGGATTTGTTATTCTGCACCAATGTGAATTTTAGAGCTATTTAGTCAAATTATAGAAAATCAATTCAAACAAACATATTAAATGTCTGGTATATTCAAGTGATCATTCTAGATATTGGGGATAGAAATAAAAGTGAATCAATTCTTGTCCTCAAGAAGCTTTGGAGCTTTGAGGGACGGTTTTGTGTGTGTGTGTGTGTGTGTGTGTGTGTGTGTGTGTGTGTGCGCGCGCGCATCATCAGCATGTACATGCACACTGATGATACAAAGTGTACAATACAGGGAAATTAATATGAATTCTGTACAAAGTAATGAAAAATATTTTTAATAGAAATAGGGGAAGGAAGGTGGTGAATCAGGAAAGAGGTTTATTAAGCATGTTTAACCAAAGACACTTGGGCTAGTGTCAACTGGTTACAAACATCAGTGTTATCTACAAAGAGGCCTAACACATGAAACAGTGGGCTTGCTATTAGTAAGACTTTATACCAGGTCTGTTGTTAGTAAGACTTGATACCAGCCAAGTTGAAGAAATTAAAATTTGGAAGAATGGGGTATTACACTGTTGTGGCTTATGAAGTTGCTAATATCAATCTGGAAATCAGAATATGAATGCTTATGTGAGTAAAAACAACACCTCCAGTCTGCTAGTTCATAGTCTACTTCATCTCTTTTCCATTCTATTTAGGTAAATTGTTTCATAAAAATAGACTTTCTAGTTACAATCGTTCTTGCTTTTACTTAAACTACCTTTGCTCCTAGTTTAGTCTGTCTAGTAAAAATTGAGGAAATATGTGAAGTATTAGAAACAAATTCTAAATAATGCAAGTATGATCTTGAAAATTATAAAATGTGCATGCAAATAAAGTCAGATATAATCTCTTGGAAAAATATCAAGTGCTCATGGGTAGGCCGAGTGAATATAATAAAAATGACAATACTACCTAATTTAATCTACTTATTCAATGCCATACCAGTCAAACTCCCAAGAAATTACTTCACAGAGCTAGAAAAAAATAATAACAAAATTCATCTGGAAAAACAAAAGGTCAAGAATTTCAAGGAAATTAATGAATAAAATGCAAATGAAGATGGCCTAGCTGTACTAGACATAAAAACATATTACAAAACAGCAGTTAATAAAACCTTTTGGTACTGGCTAAGAAATAGAGTACTTGATCAGTGGAATAGATTAGGTTCCCAAAATAGTCAGTGACTATAGTAATCTAGTGTTTGACAAATCCAAAGACCCCAGCTTTTGGGATAAGAACTCACTATTTGACAAAAACTGCTGGGAAAATTGGAAATTATTATGGCAGAAACTAGGCATTGACTTACACCTAATGCCCTATACTAAGATAAGATTGAAATGGGGTCAGGATTTAGATATAAAGAGTGATATTGTAAGCAAGTTAGAAAAACAAAGGATAATTTACCTCTCAAATCTGTGGAGAAGGAAGGAATTTGTGGCCAAAGAACTTGATTACATTATTGAATACAAAATAGATAATTTTGATTACATTAAATTAAAAAGGTTTTGTAGAAACAAAATCAATGCAGACAAGATTAGAAGGGGAGTAATAAATAGGGAAAACATTTTTACATTCAAGGGTTCTGATAAAGATCATTTTTAAAATAATAGAGATTTGACTCAAATTTACAAGAATTCAAGCCATTCTTCAATTTATAAATGGTCAAAGAACATGAACAGGCAATTTTCAGATGAAAAAATTGAAACCATTTCTAATCATATGAAAAGATAATGATAAATTTTGGAAGGGATGTGGGAAAACTGGCATACTAATAAATTGTTAGTGGAGTTGTGAACTGATTCAACCATTCTGGAGAGCAATTTGGAAGTATGCTCAAAGAGTTATTAAACTGTGCATACCCTTTTATTCAACAGTATTTCTACTGGGCTTATATCCCAAAGAGATCTTAAAGGAGGGAAAGGGATCCACATATGCAAAAATTTTTGTGGCATCCCTTTTTGTAGCACAAGTAACTGGAAACTGAATGGATGTCCATCATTTGGAGAATGGTTGAATAAGTTACAGTATATGAGTGTTATGGAATATTTTTGTTCTATAAGAAATGATCAGCAGGATGATTTCAGAGAGACCTGGAGAGACTTATGTGAACTGATGCTAAGTGAAATGAACAGAACCAGGAGAACATTATACATGGCAACAACAAGATTATGCAATGATCAATTCTGATGGACATGATTCTCGTCAACAATGAGATGATTCAAACCAGTTCCAATGGTCTTGTGATAGAGCCATCTGCACCAAGAAGGAAGACTATGGGGACTGTGTGTGGCCCACAACATAGTATTTTCAGTCTTTTTGTTGTTGTTTGCTTGTATTTTGTTTTCTTCTTTTTTTTTCCTTTTTATCTGATTTTTCTTGTGTAGCATGATATTTGTGGAAATATTTATAAAAGAATTGCACATGTTCAACATATGTTGGATCTCTTGCCATCTAGGGGAAGAGGTGGGAGGAAGGGAGGGAAAAATTAGAACACAAGGTTTTGTAAGGATGAATGCTGAAAATTATACATGTATATATACTGAAAATAAAAAGCTTTAATTTTAAAAAAGCAAAAAAAAAAAGAAAATAATAAAATGAATCAAAGTAATTCCCTTACTGCTGGACTTAATCTTTACTTATTTTATACTTTTTTTGCTTTTGGTAACATTTTTGTATTAATATACTAGGAGGAACATATAAAAGAATCTATACAAATAACAAATATGTTGTACTTATGATGATTTCATACTCCTCTTTCAAGATAACACAAGTTATTTACAACTTAATTATAAAGATTTCATGAATTATTCTTGTTGATATCAGCGGTTTTCCTAGTTCAAATTGTTTATAATTTATCATCTTCCTCTGAACTTCAATATAACTTTCCTTGGTTAACTATGGTTTATATGCATCTGTTCTGCAAGGTAATGTTTAAGTAGTGCTCCCAATCCTGACCTCATTAACCAATAAGCTATCTTCTAATCTCTGAAATGAAATATTGAGAGTTTGTGAAAACATGAAACTAGTGTGAACTCTTTTATATGTCACTGGATTAAAATGTTGAGGAATATATCATTTTATTAAGTCATTTTTACCATAGAGACACTTTATTTATTAACTTTTTTTTTTTCTTTACAGTGATCTGTAACCCTGGAACTTATAACCCCCACAGTGGAATTCACTGCCTTCAGTGCAACAGCAGCATGACATATGGATCAACAAGATGCTAAAGTACCATTATTTTATGCGTTTTGACAGCTTAATAAATTTAAAAAGTTAAAATAATTTCAGCATTTTGCATAAGTAAAATACATTTATTAAAAAGAAAATATGGTGAGTCATCTTTTTAATCAAGTATTACAACGTGAAAATGCCTTACCAAGACTGAAAATACTGGACTTCAAAATTCCTAATTTCTTAATTAAATTCATTTGTTTTAGACTCACAATATAAAATATATCTATACATTGTGACCTGCATCATTGTACTGAGGAAAAATGCTAGAATATCCTATATTTTCTATGTATCCTGTACATGGAAGTAGGTCAAAAGAATTTTAAAATTCTTGGTGCAAAAATATTGTGGAATGAATAATGAATTTGAATTCAGAAGATCTGAATTCCTAGCACCACCACTGATGCTAATCCTAGCACAACCACTTACTAGCTATGTGATTTTGGGCAATTACTACATGTTTCTGTACTTTCACCTTTTTTTTCCTGTGAAATGAAGTGGTTAAATTGCATGAATTCATGCTTTCCAGCTTCATTTCTGGAACTCTGATTAATTAGATTCCTGTTTACTATTACTCTATCAGGTAGTCCTAAATTCTTTAATTTTTTTATGTAGTTACTTTTTTTTTGCTTTTTGCTGAGGCAATTGGAGTTAAGTGACTTGCCCAGGGTCACACAGCTAGGAAATGTTAAGTGTTTGAGACCAAATTTGAACTCAGGTCTTCCTGACTTCAGTGCTGGTGCTCTATTCACTATGCCACCTAGCTGCCCCTGTAGTTACTTTTTACAGATTTCTTTGTTGCTTCAAAAGACACCTCAGGGAGTTATTTATATTAATCTAACCCTACATAGGAAGGAACTGTATGCACTATATCCAGTGGATTTTACTGGGGATAATTTTTTGTATATTCATTGCAGGCCTTAGTGTAACAAATGTAGTGTGGCAGTGATTTTAATGTACCTTTGTGTTTAGCATCCTTTAAATAGCCCCTATTAATAGAATGGAATAACATGTTCCCATTTTGGTAATATTATAGAATGAGTCCAAGACTTTTAATTTAATTTCTGTCTTTAAGAGTTATCTTTTTTGGAAAAAAAATCATCTAACTTCTTTGTAGTCTCATTCCCTCCATTGTAGTCTCATTCCCTCCATTGTTAAAATCAACAGTTAATGATTTATTTCACAGGGTTGGTATATTGAGTTTATTTATGTATGCCAGAATGTTAAATTTTCTATATGCTATGAAAAATAAATTTATAGTTTAAAAAACATTAGTTCCAAAAGTTTTTTGTGTCCAGCAAAATATGTATTGATTCATATCTGCATTTACCAATTCTGCTCTTTGTTTTGTTAGCTATTTCTCTTCCTCCAGCTTCTTATCCTCATGCCAGACATAATATATAAGCATCTGCCTTAAAAAAAAACCAAATTGAATCTGAACTAACAACACAAGTAGATTAAAAATAAAAATTAAATTAAATAAATCTACCAAATATTAATTTCAAATGAATTGTTTTGTTTTTTGATAGAATTAACTAGACTGATGTGTTGTATAAAAATTGCTTTGGGATTCTCATGCAAATACATATTCCTATGAATAACAACAAATCAAAAAAGAATAGATATGAAATGGACTCTGTATTAAATTTTTAGTCCACTCTAATTTCTCTCAAGGTTCTTCAGATTCACAGAAAAGCATTAATTATATTTATATATTATTATGTTTTTTTCCAGTTTTTGTTATTCGTAGGTTAGCAGTTATATACTAAAAGGTATTCTGCATGGTTGAGGGATAAGTTCTTCTTCAATATATAGAACTCATTTTTTGGAGGAGCAGTTGTTAAGAAATAATATATTAAATTACTCTGTTCTTAAATCCTATAAATTATTGTAGTTTCAGATATGAATAGTATGATCCCTTACATCACCGATATATTTAATTTCTTTAAACATGTTAAGTTTGTTTTTGAGAAAATATTTTCATAAAAAATGACTTATCCATGTCGTACCAGCATGTAGGTGGCAGCAGGTCTCAAGTATTAAGTGAGGACTTAGAGAATGTAAATAGCTCAGGAGATGGGAGAGATCCAAATAGATATGAAATATGGTTAAGAAGGGAAGGTGGGATCAAGGCAGTCATGAAGAATAAGAGTTGGGCTTGCAATGTGTCAGATGTCAGGTAGGCAGACAAGAATCAGAGGGATACTCATAATAGAAGGAAGATAAAAGGAAGAGGTAAGGCTAGACAACAGTGAAAAACCAGGAAATGTGAAATTGAAAATGATAATTGGGCAAATTCAGTAAAATCCAGACTTTCAGAAAGTGAAGAGATCAAAGGCATCATGGAAGTCTTGAGAACTGAGCTCCTGATTCAGTTGAGTAGCAATAAATAATAAAGAAAGAAAGAAACAAAATAATCTTTAAATTATTAGATATATATAATAATAATTATTATACTGCTTATATGCTGCTGTCTTCTTAAGATTTTGTTAAATATTTTATATTTTAAATTGGTATTGCTTTTGGTCACCAAATTTCTCTCTGCTTGCCAAGAGATAAGATGCTGGCATCTCTGTATTAGTAAAACTTAACATAGTAAATGCCATCTTTAAATAGGAGCATCTGGTATACCTGCCATCTTTGGGGAATCCCTGTTTTTACTGAACTCTATACTAGGTATCCTTCATAATGATGGCAAATACCTTTAATATGAATATATTTTTCTAGTTTATGCTTCACTTGACAATTATGAACAAAGTAATTCTGAACAAAGTTATTCTGATTTTATATCTTTTGAGGCATCTTAGATCTGTAACATGTTGGGGAACCACCAACTTGCATATATGCTTTCCCAAACAAGGCTACCCCAGGTTGAAAATATTTTTATGGATCTGAATTCACTTAAAAATTAAAGTTCACGGGGGGCGGAGCCAAGATGGCGAACTGCGGACAGCTTTCTCTGTGAACTCTTGGGACATTCCCTCAAACCCAGATAAAGTAAGCCTTCCAACTGGTTTCTGAGTGAGGGCCCCGCCAAGCATTTGGACTACAACGCACCTTTTAAAATCCAACACCCATTCCTATTAAAAACACTGGAGAGTATAGGAATAAATGGGCTTTTCCTTAAAATGATTAGTAGTATCTACTTAAAACCTTCAGCAAGCATCATATGTAATGGAGTCAAACTAGAACCATTCCCAATAAGATCAGGAGTGAAACAAGGCTGCCCATTGTCACCATTACTATTTAATATTGTATTAGAAATGTTAGCTTTAGCAATAAGAGAATAAAAAGAGATAAAAGGAATCAGAGTAGGTAGTGAAGAAACCAAATTATCACTCTTTGCAGATGACATGATGGTATACTTAGAGAACCCTAGAGACTCAACTAAAAAACTACTAGAAACAATTTACAGCTTTAGCAAAGTGGCAGGATACAAAATAAATCCACATAAATCATCAGCATTTTTATATATTACCAATAAAGTTCAGCAGCAAGAGATACAAAAAGAAATTCCATTCAAAATAACTGTTGATAGTATAAAATATTTGGGAATTTATCTGCCAAGGGATAGTCAGGAACTATATGAACTAAATTACAAAACACTTTCCACACAAATCAAATCAGACCTAGTCAATTGGAAAATTGACTGAATTGCTGAATAAATTATGGTATATGAATATTATGGAATATTATGGTTCTGTAAGAAATGACCAGCAAGATGATTTCAGAGAGGCCTGGAGAGACTTACATGAACTGATGCTGAGTGAAATGAGCAGAACCAGGAGATCATTATACACGGCAACAACAGTACTATATGATGATCAATTCTGATGGACATGGCTCTCTTCAACAATTAAATGTTTCAAACCACCTCCAATTGTTCACTGAAGAAAGCCATATACACCCAGAGAGAGGGATGTGAAATGTGGACCACAACATAATATTCTCATACTCCTTGATTGATGTTTGCTTACATTGTGTTTCCTTTATCTGATATATCGTTTGTGTAGACAAGATTTTTCTTGCACAACAATGACAAGTTTGGAAATATGTATACATATATTCGATTTGCCAATATTTTAACATAATTAACATGTAGTGGATATCCTGCCATCTAGGGGAGGGGTGGGGAGTTGGGGAAAAATTTGTAACGGAAAGCTATGTAAGGGTTATTGTTGAAGAATTACCCACACATATGTTATGCAAATAAAATAAAAAAATAAAATTTTAAAAAAAAAGGAAAAGAAAAGAAAAAAGAAAGCATTGTCACACATTAAAAGTGAACAGAGAAGAAAAGATATGTTTTCAGAAGGAAGCACAGATCAGCATGACAGTTTTGAAAATAATGTGTCAAAAATTGATTATATACTTTTTTAAATCAAGCAACATGAAATGGAAATGCGCAGTTTCATATGGAATCTTATTTCTGTGTCCTGGTGTATGAAAATGCTCTCTCTTTTTTTTGGAATTGAGTTCAATTTTTTAAATAAAGAAAATAAGTGGAAAAAAAATTAAAGATCACATTTCTGCTTCTCCCTCTTAACCCCATTGATTTCCTTCATATTCTGGACCTTTTGTACTTCCAGATTAATTTTTTATTATTTTTCTAGCTTTTAAAAATAATTTTGGTAGTTTGTTATGTCAATGAATAAGTAAGGTAATTTAGGTAGAATTGGGTTTTTTTTATTATATTGGCTTAGTCTACCCAAGAGAAATTAGTATTTTTTTTTCAGTTGTTTTCATGTGATTTTATTTATGTGAAACATGTTTAGTAATTGTGTTCATAAAGTTCTTGGGATTGTCTTGGAAGGTAAATTTTCAAGTATTTTAATATTGTCTGCTGTTATTTTAAATAGAATTTCTCATTCTATCATTTCCTGCTGGACTTTGTAATATATAGAAATGCTGATAATTCATGTGGATTTATTTTACATATTACAACTTTGCAGAAGTGCTATAATATTTTTGGAAATGAGTATTCCCTTGTAAAGGCTAATTGAATGTTATTTGGATAAAGGAACTAAGGCACTACTTACTGCTAAATAATAATATGAGGACCTTGTAAAATGTAGGTTGAGTCAAGAGCAATATTGTCAATAGCAAAATATACAAGTTCTTCAGAGGTTCTCTAGAATTCTTAGGGGGAGATGTAGTAGAAGAGGGTATGATAGAGTAATGGTAGAGCTACAGTGGAATAGCCAGAATTTGGAACCACACTCTATGGCCCTAAATCCATCATTCTTTCTGCATTACCACACTGGAGACAAAATGTATTATTTATCTTTACCCACCTTTTAAAAAAATCTAATATTGTAGCTCATCTCTAAGATTCTTCAAAGAGTAGTGACAGTAGGTTCTTTAGTTACATGTATAAATTCTTTCAGTGTTTTGAGTTATTTTGGTGACCAGGTGCTCTTTAAATATTTTTATTACTCTTTGATTTTAGTTTCAATCTGAAGATCATTATTATAGACTAATATAATTTAAGGAAAAGCAGAAACAAATAGGAATTGAGCAGTTCTGCTTTCTGTTTAGTTAACTATAACAGGAAATTAGATTATATCTATCTCTTCTGTATAAGTGACTCCCTGCCCCCACAGATTTCCACCTTATCTCTTCCTTCTAGAATTCATAGCTTTCAAAACACAAGGGCTTTTTTCTTTCCTATAAATTTTTTAGTAGTACTCCTTCTCAGTTGTAGTATATAATACACTGACTTTACATATTCATATAAATATGTTGTTTTCACCAGTAAGTAAATTGTGCTTTCTTTTGAGAGGCACTTTTTAAAAATTTTGCATTCCAAATAAAAGTTGTAGGATGAATGTTTGTTGAATAAAACTGAATTTCTCTTATATTAGCAATGAGTGGTCAGTTTTACTGTAATAAGTAACTTTATTCATGTTCCTTTTGGCAGAAGCTCATTTTCTAGGCATGATAATAAAATATTAAGAAATAATTTTGTTAAGTAATAGTTTTAACTATAATATTTTGATAGAAATTGGAGAAAATATGCAAAATGCATTACTTAAAAGTTCAGGTAGAGAAAGGATTTGATATCTTTAACTATACATTGTACTAAGATGACTGATGTGTGATGAGTCATAAAAAGCATTGCAGAATGTCTAAAAAGTATCCTAAATTTCTGCTTCAATAAATCAATCATTTTGGCATTTTCCCTCAGGTTTGTATATGTATTCCTGGGGGACATAACCTTAAAAATGTGGAGAAAGGTCATTTGTGTCTCTTGCTTCAGAAAACTCCTGAGATAGCAAATAAAAGTACTTTGTTTTACTGGACAACAGGAAATGGATCAATGGATCTCAAATGTTTTTAGTTTTCACGATTATTATGGTGGAAGATGGAATTGTATAATTCACCAGCCCTGATCCAATCAAAATAAAATTAGAAAAATAACATTATTTTGGTAAGCTATCAAGTTCCTTAAGGTAACAGTATGCCTGAAGCAAGCATCTGTGTCATATAATAAACACTAATGCCAAAGAAAATAGTGTTCAGATAACATAGTGAACACTCACATTTCATTGTCTCCAATCCATTTATTAAGTAGCACTGTGCTGGGTAAGAAAACAATTTCTTTTAGTAACTCTTTTTCCTTGTTATTGCATAATATTTTTCCTCCTTTGGATATTACAAATTGAACATTAACATTTTTTCTACTAAGAAACAAATGAGTGACAGATGATCTTAATGAGAAGCTTGGATTTCATTGGAATTTTAATACTTTGCCTCTTTCTCCCAACCCCAAATAAGTATAGTTTGTTCTACCGTTATTCTAGTCTCAAATATTAAGGCCCAAAATAGTATTCATAGATTAAAATTTACTCTCTAGATTGTAATAATTGTAATAATATTCAAGAATCCACAGTTTTGTTCACATGGATATTCTCAAAATGGTACAGATTAATATTCCTTTGTAATTTATTAGCTGATCTTTTTCAGTTGCTATATTTGAATGAGGGAGGCTTGAGCATGTTTGAAAGTATTAGGGAAAAATAGTAGATGGGATTGGTTGGAGATGATGATGATGATGATGATGATAATCAGAGAAAGGAACTTCAGACCTTTTTGATCAAACAAATGAAAAATTTGGCCTCAAGCTTGTGACATTTTTCTGTGTGGCTGAGGTTAAAAGGAAGAGCAGGATATAGGATTTATGGAGATTGAGGTAATTTTGATATTAGGAATTTTGAGTGAGCATTAGCATGAAGGTTAAAGCCCCCTAGTATAGGGCAAGAGTTGGAGAAAAGAAACAGGCAAAGAAAGGATAATGATCCAGGGAACCCATATGCAATAATCATAGTGTTCTATAAAGTAATCAAGAGAGTGAATTTCAAAGAAAAAGATATTGAATGGTAGAAAGAAATTAAGAGTCAGAAAGTGGTTGTGAAGAACAAAGAATATTCCAGTTTTCCTTCCAGAATGAGGCTATGAGAGTATGAATGATGGTGTAGCCAGCACTGGAGATGATAGTTGGGAATGCCATATTGTCTGGGGGAAGGTAGGTCTCAGTGAGACTAAATAGATGCAAGTTGTATTACAGGAAGAGGCCTTACTCATTATAGGTACATTAGATATAAACTGCATTGAACATCATTTTTTTTAAATTTCCCAATTTATAAATTTACTTTCTCCTTTAAATAGGAATTGGGTTATTGGTGTTACCAATAGTAGTAATACTAAAGGACACAAATATGAACAAGTTAATGCACATATTAATGCAACTAACATGGAATCATGTCCTATGAGGTATTGTCTAAATGAAATTAATTTTAGACTGTATACATTTATGCACTTTCTTTCTTCTTTGTTGTGGTATGCAATTGAATGGTATTTTTGTAACATGGTGTTGTACCTATTCTGGGATTGTCTTTCTTTAAAAAACAACAACAACAACAGATATGTCTCATGTTCTTTTTTAACATTTTCAGAGCTTGGTAGAATATATAAAATAAAGCTATATAATCTTTAATCTTCATTTTCATAAAGGCAGCATTTCATAGAATCTCAGAGCCAGAATAGAGTTTAGAGGGCAGTGAGTATAGTTTTAATTTGGAAGGAATCCTTATTAAGCCCTTCTTCCCTTTCAGTTTCTATTTAAAAAAAGAAAAGAAAAAAAATCTGAATTTGGGACAGTTTTTATTTTGTCCTAACAACAAGATGACTTAGATAGGTAATTTAGCAGAATATTAAATTTCTGGAAATCCAAAGTAAAAAAAAAATGAAGAAAGACAAAGAACAAAGAATAGGGATACATCACATATATATTACTTTGGAATACATAGCAATGGGGTCTTTGTTAATTAACTAGGCCGAGAGAGAGAGAGAGAGAGAGAGAGAGAGAGAGACAGAGACAGAGACAGAGACAGAGAGACAGAGAGACAAAGAGAGAGCCTGAATTACTGTACACAATATAGAAGCCAAGCTACTCTCAGAGGCAAGCAGAGAGGAGCACTGCTAGAATTATAAGTGGATCTTTTGATTTTAATTAGACTTTTTTGTTATTGTAAGTAGGCCTTTACTGCAGTAAGCTCTGTTTGAATTCCTTGTTCAATTCCTTGCATTGACACTACAGTCACTGTATCCAATCAGAAGGCTAAATTATGATGTAAACCCTTGAGGTTATTTCTCTCCTATAAAAGAATCTACCTATACCTCAATTCCCTGGTAAATTTTTTTTTGTAAAAAAAAGAAATTTATCCCACTTTATGGTATTTTGAATTGTCTAGGAACTTAACATGCCTTATGACATCTCTCATTATAGCTAACTTGTTAGCCCACCAGTTAGGGGAATAATCCTCTAGTTCTTTGCTGGTTTATTAGGAACTTCCTGCTTTATGGCATCAAGTTCATTTGGCCTTAGTTTGCCTAATGGTGTTTTCCTGCTGATTAATTGTGAATTTAACTAAGAAACTTAGCTGTGTCTTTTACTTTGTTAATGATTAGGACTCTCCATGCAAATCAATTATGTAATAATATAATCTTTGCCTGCTTTATTTGGAGAAAGAGAAACCTATAAATTCTTTTGAGACATCATGACACTAGCTTGAAATTCCAATATATTCTTGGTGTTCAACACTCCTTTACTACAACAATAGGAAACAAACAATGCTTGTTTCATTTTAAAAGAAAGAAGGAAAGTTAACAGCTCATTTCAATTTTAATAGACAAAAATTATTGTAAGATAATTGGGGCCATTTTTCCTATCCAGTGTCCTTTTCTTTCAAAAACTATAAAGAGCTGCTTGCCTTCTCAATGGGGGAAGGAGGGAGAGAGAGGGAGCAGATGAGGAACTCAAAATTTTAAAAATGAATGCTAAAAATTAAAAAATTATATAAAAATGTTTTCATCTTTAAAAAACTTACTGAATATAATTTGTCTGGTAAATAAAAAAACACTCAATTGAAAATATAAATAAGTGACCATTTCTTAAATAGTTCAATGCAAAAAAAATTTCATCTAACTTCTAATTTTCTTCCAATTTCTTTTTATCAAATATAGTAATTTTAGCAGTTTTACGTAGACTAGTATTTGCCTCTTTGAGCAGTATGGCTTGTTGATTCATACAATGTTTGAGTTAAAGGAATTTTAGTAATTATCTGGTTCAATCCCCCCTTTTTTGTTTTTGCTGAGGAAATTGGGGTTAAGTGACTTGCCCAGAGTCACACAGCTAGGAAGTGTTAAGTGTCTGAGGCCAGATTTGAACTTAGGTCCTCATGACTTCAGGGCTGGCGCTCTATCCCCTGAACCACCTAACTGCCCCACAATACCCTTATTTTATATTCAAATTGGAACAATGAAGTGATTTTTACGGTTTGCATAGAAACCAAGGTCTCCATGTCTGGTACTCTTGCCCTATGCCTTGCTACTCTCTGTTGCTGAATCCATGATGCATGTGCAGGCGCACACACATGCACACACACACACACACACACACACACTCCAATAATATATACATACATTTGTAAGTACAACATAATCAGAGAAACTAACAGGACACCATCACATTAATAGCTAATTATTAATTTGTGATTCCCTTTTTTCCTATTTTTGTTAAAATCCAATTCCTGTAAAGGTCAGGCAATTTTAGAAGTATCTTCTTATCTTCAGCCCCCTCCATTAGTGTTTAGAATTACCTGACTCATGAAGAAAAAAGCTAGCCTGATGGAAATAACTTCCCAAGCCCAGATGCCTTGGGTCTGCTGAGCCTCATAGTCAAACAATGTTCTCAGCAGGAGAAGCTGAAGATTTTTAGTCCATGTCTTCATTAAGTGCCCACCAATCAGGTTTGAGTTTCACTTGTCAGGGAAGTCACTTTCAGAAGGTACACACCTAATTTAAGATGTTTCAGTCTCTTTGATTACTGAGAGAAACCACTGACCATAAACTTATTGGAAATTCTGTCAGAATTTTCATTTGCTACTATATATATACATGTGTGTCTGTGGATATATACACATGGATAATAGAATATCAACAATTTTTTGTTTCTTTTAAAAGGGACTCCCATTTCAAAATGAAGATACTGTCATATAATAGTTTTGTATATGAAGTGATCAGATTTGAGTTATTCCTGGTTTCCATGCATAAGGGAACAACTGAAAAACGAATACTGCATATGCACATGCAAATGTTGGAGTGGTTTGGAGCATTGTACATAAATACATGTTTGCCAATCATTTGACTAACCAGTGGGTAATGTGTTACATAGATATAGTGAGTATTGCCTTTATTAAATGTGTTTACACACCTATAATATGTTTATATATGGATTTGTTATATGCATAGGTTTTATGGGTGTGTATGATTTCATAGATGATTCTGCTAATAAACATGAATTAGTCAAGAGGTAGAGTGTTATGTGTGAACAATAGCAAGGCTCATTTGACTGAAGAGAAATATTTTATGCTAAATTGGAGAAAGTAGGTTGTGAAGGGTTATAAATGCCCAATTGAGGAGTCTGTATTTGGTCCTAAGAACAGAAAGCTATGGAAGTCTATTGAACAGGAGAGTAACATGGTCAGATTTGTGCTTCAGGAATAATATCACTTTGGCAATTTGTGGACCATGGATCGAGCAGTGAAGAGTTCAGTCAGGGATGCCAGTTTGAGATTATGGCGATCATTCAAGTAAGACTTGAGGAGAGTTTGAGTTATGGTCTTGGCTATATGAATGGAGAAGAAAGGGTAGATCCAATAGATGCTACAGAGATAAGTGAATTTATTAATCCCTTAATCTTCTCTTGTTTTTTTTAACAAATGCAGTTATAGCCTTGAATATATGTACAATATACTTCCATCTTATAGACAGAATTCTCTGGCTGGCATACTATAAATAACTTTTCTTTTTCTTTTCTTTTCTTTTTTTTGGCTGAGGCAATTGGGGTTAAATGACTTGCCCAGGGTCACACAGCTAGGAAGTGTCTAAGATCAAATTTGAACTCAGGTCCTCCTGACTTCAGGGCTGGTGATCTAACCACTGCACCACCTAGCTGCCCCCTATAAATAACTTTTCTATGAAGTTTGTTAATTCAGAAGGCTTTTTCCTATTAATAATGCCTCTGTATTTTGTCATATTGTCAGATTTCTTCTAAAAGGGCTCTCTGATTCATAATCTAATTTATTAAGTCCACTTATGGTCATATTTCTTAATACTTTAAAACCTTTTAATGTGCTATTTTGGGTTCTTTATTGACTCAATTGCAAATTTTCTTCTGATGCATTTTTCTTCCTATGTACAAGTTAATTAAATATTGCATTCATGCTGAATTTACTTTCCTATCCTACTCTAATATTTTAATGTTTTCTTCATAATTCTGATCTCCAGATGCAGCAGGAAAGAGATGGGTGAAGGGAAGATCTATTTCCAGAATTTCAGCAGTGATGGCAGTAACAAAATTATAGACTAACTAAAAGATGGATTGTCAGTGGCCCTATTGAATTATAATCTCTTTCCTTACCACTCTGCCCTATGTAACCTTGAAGCTCTTACCTAGGGTTTTTCTATATTGGCTATTTTTGCATGCATCCACTGAGAATCTTTGATAGCAGCTTCCATTACAATATCTCAAATTTGCATAGCACTTTATGGTGTACAAAATGCTTGGCAGACATTATCTTATTTGATCCATAGAAAAGCATGCATGAGATAGATGATATGTTATCTCCATTCTGTAGATGAAGATCTGTATCTCAGAAAAGCAACTTGTCTAAAGGCATTTTTTGATTCCAGTTACACAAATAAGTAGATACAAGATAATTAAAGAGAGACAGCATTACCCTGGAGGAGTGTGGGGCTGGTTAGTGAAGCCTTTGGGAAACAGGAAAACTAATTAGGAATTTATTACAATAATCTAGGTCAAATTTTATGAAAGTATAAACTAGGTACTGGCCTTGTGAATGGAGGAGAAAAGAGGAATGATTTGAGAGATTAGGGAAGTAAGATTTGATTATAAATGTTATTTAAGTATTAACTAGTTAACAAGTATTTACTAAACATATATGAATTGCACTTAGGGGTTCTTTTTTCTGTACGATTGTGTCTCCATTGAAGCTATGTTGAAAATAAACTCATTTCTGCATTTTGTCATAGAATCATTGAATGTAGAGTCCAAAAATACCTCAGAAGATCATTTGATTTCAATCCTCAAATGAAGCATGAATACTTTCTACATTTATATATTTGTCAGGCTTACCTGTTGGGATGATTTTCTCTTTCTCCTATTTTGCTATAACTTCCTTTGAAGTTATAAAATGATATATTTACTCGAATAAACAATTTTTCTTTTTAAAAAGTTGATTTTTCATCTACACAGTGAATTCAGTGATTCTTATTTCCTCATTTCTATTTATAACATAATCATAATAATTATTATTATGAACAAGACAAATTACGTAAGCATCATTGGCAGGCTGAATATGTTTTAGCAAGTGGACTTAGGAAGGGAAGTTTTATGCAAAAAACTCTTTTTTTTCCCTCTCAGATTCCTATTTTATTAAGAATTCAGGAAGGAGCTTGATAGAGCAAGAAGAGTTAGTTTGATTCTTTTATGTTTGCATCCTTGGCATACCAGCACAAATGACTAGCACATAGTGAGTGCTTGATATCCACTGATTCAATTTCTGACTCTGCCACTAATATCAGACAAGTCACAGCATATCGCTCTATCTTCCAATTTAGAAGAAAGTCTTGGATTAGTTGGAAGTTTTCTAATTCTGTAAGATGTTCTGAAAGAAACAGGGGAGAGAGAGAGGAAGATAGAAACACACACACACACACACACACACACACACACAGACTGAGAGACAGAGAAAGATAGAGACTGAGACAGAGATAGACAAAGAGAGAGTCTGAGAGGAGACAGAGAGATAGAGACTGAGATACAGAGATAGACAAAGATTGAGAGAGACAGAGATAGAGACTGAGAGACAGAGATAGAGACTGATAGATGAAAAAACAGAGATAGAGAGACCGACAGAGTCAGAGACAGAACGAGAAGAGTCAAAAACGCAGAGACAAAGACTAAGAAATAGATAGAAAGACAAAGATATAAGAAGAGAAAGAGAAGAGAGAAAGGAAGAGAAAGGGAGAGAGAGAGAGAGA
>JAJPUD010001849.1:234641-273285 GCA_023553655.1 Myrmecobius fasciatus | reverse complement strand
AGAGAGAGAGAGAGAGAGAGAGAGAGAGAGAGAGAGAGAGAGAAAGAGAGAGAGAGATGGAGATTGAGAGAGTGGGAGAAAGGGAGAGAGAAAAAGGCAAGGAGGGAGACAGAGAAAGAAAGACACACAGAAAGAGACAGAAAGATGTAAAAGACTTACAATGATGTCATTTTTTGAAGTTGTACCAAACTCCTGAGTTCCTAATAACACTTCTACTGTAACTATCAGTGCTGTAACTATAGCAGCAATATATATGGTTTTTCAGCAATTTTTATTATATTCATTTCATCCCATCTGAATGCTCCACTTATCAAATTCTGTAGCTCTATTTTATCAGGGGATAACTGTAATATGCTTATATTGTATTATGCCTCCACAGATGGTGGTGATATGAACTATTCAAATATTGATTAGAATATATGATTTTCCTGTTTCTAATATCATCATTGTTCTTGTAGGAATACAGTTGTATAATGTGTTTGAGACTCCATTCTGGACAGTTCAGAAAAAAAAAATCAACCCACCAATTTTTTGCCTTACCTTTATTAACTGTGGCTTTTCTTAAATTCAATTAATAATTTTCTCCTATATGAAAATGAGGCAATATCAGGCTTTTGTCCATTTTCTACGTTTATAATTAGAATGTAGTTTATGTAGCATCAATATAATTTCTATGGCAACTAACAATAAAAGTACAGTAATAATGAAGAGATAAAAGAATGTTAGTTATGCCAATGTGAATGGGAGTGATTAGTATATATTTGAGCTATTTTAAGAAATATACTCATAGTATAAGAAAGTTAATAGTTTTTGACCATGCTATATTGCTTATAATATGAAATTGATGCCTTCATTAGTGTAGGCAATATTTCCTCCAATTTCAACTCAAGTCAATAAACATTTACAAGGCATTTTGCTAGATGTCAGCAGTAAACAAAAAATGGAGAGTGATCCCTTTCTATTCCTTCATTTCTTTTGGGACTAAATGAAGGAATATGATCTGATGACTCTAGCAGTCTCTTCTCTCTCCAGTTCTAGTCCCAGTCATATCAATAAATAAATACAAGATAATTTAAAAAGAGACATCATTAACATCAGATGATGGATATGGTCAGGAAAGACATCAAGAAACAAGAACACTAATTAGGAGTCTATTACAATAATTCAGGTTGAAATTTATGAGAGCTTGAACAGGGTATTGGTATTATGAGTGGAGAAAAGAAGAGCAATATGAAAGGCTTAGGGAAGTAAAATATAAATACAAATATTATCTAAGTATTTTCTAGTTAACAAGTCATCAAGCATTTATAAAAATAAACCAGTTCCAGAGTTTCTCACAATATTGTTTAATAGCACAGAAGTAGAAAAGAATAAGTCAAAAAGATATTTGGAGAGGAGGGCAATTAGCCTATGGCTAAAGATTGAGAGAACATGAATGGTGCTGAAAGATTTATATTATGCTATCATATTAATAACTAATTTTTAATTTGTGATTCATCATTCCTTTTCTTTCTAATTTTTGTTAAGGCCCAAAGCTTCTGAAGGGCATGGTTGATTGATGAAATTTTCCTAGCCCTCAAGGAACATACTCCTTAGTTAGCTGGGCAGGACTCTACCCACCTGGGAGACCTAATTTTCTGTTTAGAGTATAAATAGAATCCAGTTAGTATGAGTCTTTGCCTGGGGGAAGAAGCCCCTGTCCTTGATTCCTTCCATTAGAGAGTAGGCCAACTCAGTTCATGAAGTCCATCTGGAGAAATCCAGATGGAAATGGCTTCCCCTTCCCATTTGTCCTGAAGCTACTGAGACTCAGATTAAACCATATTCTTAGCTGGAGCTGAAGACTTTTATCCCACTTCCTCATAAAATGGTAGGCACCAATCAGGATTGGTTTTCATTTATCAAGGAAATTCCCTTCTACAAGGGATTTAAGGCACTTTAGTATCTCTTTTGGCGTTTTTGGTTACAGAGAGAAATCATTAACCATCAATTTCCTGATGACTAGCTTAATTAATAAATTGATTATTAAGTGCCCTAGAAACTAGCTATTACCACTCCATGGATAACTGAAGATAGGTCACATCATAGGAGTTGAGACTGATGAGCTGGAAGGTCAGGGTATTCAAAAAGACCTCAACATGTATTCAAAAGTCTTTGATATGAGTGCAATTAGTAGCCTGTGTACCAGGTACAAAACTTGTTAAGAAAGGGGAAAGTGATGTAGAGTCTGAAAGGTTACCACAACATAAATATGGACATGATGATATAGAATTCAATGGTTTTCCATGAACAGCAGTTCTGCTGGAGAAAGGGGTGAGTCTGGAAGTAGTGAGAATGCCAACAGTTAGTATGAGGGAATATGAGATGCTGACCAGGGATGTTTTTTCTCTTGGAAAATACAAAAAACAAGATGAAGAGTGTGATATGAAGAGATTTTGAATAAAAGGGAGTTTGCTAATGATAGAGGACATACTCTAAATACTGTTGATCTGAGGCTAGGTGTGGCATAAAGCTTGGATCTGGAATACAGGGCAAGAAATACCTGATAATGGGATCTCCAGGGCATGACCAAGCCCACATGTAGCAGCAGTGCCATTATTTCCTTCCAGGATGGTAGAGAATGAGACATATCCAGAAAACACCCTTCATGTGGAGCATGTATCTCAGCTCTGAGGTCAGAAGGCTCTGGGTCACTTTGGAATATTTATAAGTCCCAAGCTAAGTAGACTTTATGTTATCTCTCTCTTTTGGAGACTGAACCTCTTCTGTGATTCTTAGTCCTTAGTTACTTAATTCTACTTACATCTTTTTCCTCCACAGTTTCAGGGCCTTCCATGAAGATTGCTTTTGTTTCCATAGCTTAGTAGATAGATGGGTTCAACAGTTTCTGCAGCTAATGATCTTGTGATGAGTCTTCCCAAATTTAGTAAGACAGATCTTCAAACAATTGACATGCAGTCCATTAAAACCTATCATCAAAGCCTTTATGCTTTGATAAGACTTACCAGCGCTTATGCTACTGTGCATAGACTTTGATCTAGGTTAATGATCAGTTTACTTCCTTGCTACAAAGAAGCCCTAGACTAGATTTTAGGGGAAGATATTATTTATTATAGTAATTTAGTCACACCCTTTTCTCCCTAACATGACATGTTTCAATTGATTCTTACATATAAAGTAAAATTTTAAAGAATGGTGCTATTTCCCCATATGTACATATTCTTAGAGGGTATCTCTTTCAAATTGCTGCATTTGGGTTCTTCCTGTTGCCAAAATTCTGAATACTATCCAGTATTAATATTCAATATATAGTTAGGATAGACAAGTCACATAGTTCAAAACAGCACTCCTTTCTTCCCTTTCCAACCTATCCTTTCTCCAACCTTCTATATTTCTTTTGAGGTTTCCATCATTCTACCAGTCTTCCAGATTTTTGGTTTTTTTAATCTCTAATAAGTCATCCACAACTTTTAAAATATATTTGTAAACTGTTTTGAAAACCCTAAAGCATCATATAAATTTATACAAACATATAAATATTAGCTTTTACTTTCTTTTTCTGAGAGACAGTGTTGCATTATGGATAGAGCTATTAACACAATCAAGAAAATCTGGGATCAATTCTCACTTTTCCAACATACTGAATATGTGACTCTGAACAAATTAATTAATCTCTCAGTGACCTAGATAATTTTGTAAAACCATAAATTGCAGAGAAGGTATCAACTTCCACTGTTAGAGTTTCATTATCCAGTAGTTGTCCATATCAAAGAAATCACAATTTCTGAGTTCTTTTTCTTCTTGCTTGTCATGCCCCAAATCCATTCAGCTAAAAATCTTGCCAATTAGAGTGCAGTCTCTTTGAGAGAGCTGTAATTTGCTGTTTTTCACTGTTTCTGAAATGTAGTAGGTGTTTGAAAAATGCTTATTGACTTGACTTGCTTACTCTCCTTACCTAACATTTCTCACTTTGGCTCCCTTTTATCCACTCACATGGTGTCTACATTGAGTTTAGTCCCTCAAAACTTCTTTCCTGGGTTATTACAATAGTTTCTTAATGGGTCTTCTAGTCTTCATTCTCTTCCTTCTTGATACTGTCAATCACACCCCTTTTAATAATTTCTTTTCTCTAAATTTTTATGACATTGCTTGCTTCTGGTCCTCCAATCTTTCTGACCACTACTTCTCAGTCTCCTTTGCTGGATCTTCATTATGCATCCTAGGTCATATTCTTTTCTTCCTTTATATACTATTTTATTTGGTGACCTCATTAATTCCCATGATTCAATTATAATTTCTACACCGATAGTTGTCAAACTTACTAGGAGAGCCCTAACCTCTCTGCTGACCTTAGTTCTCAAATTTCCAACTATCTATTAAGACATTTCAAACTGGACAGCTTAAATTCAACTTAATACAATACTAAACTTAAGTTTTCACTCAAAATCCTTCCCTCTTCCTTACTTCATATTATTGTTGAGGGTATCACCAGTCATCCATGCTCACAACCTAGATGTCATCTACTCATTCTCTCTCTCATTTTCCTTATTCAATCTATTGGTCTCTTGATTTTCCTCATATAGATTCCCTTTTTTCCTTTCCCACTGCTACCATCCTGTTTCTAGGCCTCATCATTTCATGCTTGCCTACAAGTCTCCAGCCACTGTATGTTCACCTTCCATTCAGCTGTCAGACTGATCCTCCCAGAATACAGGTAAGATTATTTAAAAATGGCAGGAGGGGCATTGAATGGAGTGCCAGACCTAGTATTCAGTTGAGTACAAATCTGGCCTCAGACCCTAGCTGTGTGACCCTTGACAAGTCACTTACCCCATTTGGTCCCTTTTCCTCATCTTTGAATTGAACTAGAGAAGGAAATGGTAACTATTCCAGTATCTGTCAAAAAAAAAATTCCCCCGAAGGGTCATTAAGAGCTGGACATGACTAAAATGACTAAATAATAATAGAAATCCATTAATATCAAAAGGAGCCCATACACATCACAAAAAAGAACTCTTGCTCTAGTAGAACATAAGTTCCATGAGAGCAAAGATAGAACCCTATAGGAAGTCACTGTGCTATGTGCAAAAATGCAAAGGCAAGGTAAAAAACACGACTATGTTCTAATAGTTGGGGAATTTTGATTTAGGAAAATCTAAAAATTAAAAGTTTTTCAGAATGTTAATATGGGTTATCTAGATGACTGAGAAGACCGCTCTAAAACCTAATATCCTAAGATCCCTATTGACTACATTAACCCCTTAGACTCAGCAATATCTCAGAAGTCCTCTTACTCTTATCTTAGATGTTTTCTTCCCTCTAAAACTTTCAAACTTCACTCATCTCTAATTTCCAGCAAAGGCCACCAAATCTTCTAACATTGTTTCCTGAGCTTGAATGGTTCTGAGATAATCTGTACCTATTCACCAACCAACATTTTCTATTCTTACTGCCACTGCCACTGCAACAGTATTTTATTTCTATTTTAATTTTTATTTCCATTTTTCATCTATTTTTAATTCCATTTCTTATCCTTTCTATAACACTCTAGACTCTTAAGATTGTACTTTTTAGGTTTTATTCACAAGAGAATGAATTGCATAAAGAAATATTAGAAATAAGTTTGCAGATAATTGAATGTGTGCATACAATAAAATATTTCTTATTTGAGGGAGTGATACCCTAAATTACTTTTTCCCCCAGAGGTCACTATAGTTTTTTTTTAAATTTTTGGTAATGATTTTTATTTTACACTTAAATACCAAATTAGAAAAAAAATGCCATTTACACAGCAGATCATAAGAGGATTTGTTTTAAGAACAATTTTGAGCAACCAAGTAATTATGGCTATTATAAATACCCAAATCAGCCTCAAAGACTGTATGTAGAAAAATTCTATTTGAATACAGAAAGGAATATTCTTGTGAACAATAAGCTGGTTGATTTAGAGAAACAGAAATATTTGGACTTATGAAAGAACATGCTATCCAACTTCAAAGAAACATGATGGGAGGAAATAAACATAGTATGCTCTTACATACATATGTATGAGAGTATATTATATATGTGTGTGTTCATAGATATCTATATATCTATATGTATTTGTAAAAGTATCCATACTTCATTGTAGCTTTCTTTTGGAGGGGAGGAAGGAGAGGAAAAAGTAAAGTAAAAAGTGCACAGCAGAGAACAAAAGAAAACCAGAAGAAACTGGCAGCTTTGAAAATAATATGTAGTATTTATTTTATGTTTTCTTTTAATGGAAACTTATTTTTTATATTGATAACCTAAATTATTAGATTTTTTTCTAGATAAAGTTGTCTGCCTAGATTGCCACTATAATTTTTAGTCTTGAGTCTGTGTAAGAGCATACATCTTATTCTGATTTGACTATGAGTGGCATATTTTGTACCAGAAAACCTCCTAGAAGATTTGGAATTCCTCCTAATGGGAGTTCCAGACAAAGTTAATTAGTAACTTTTGATCATAAAACAAGCCTCCTGATTGGTCCTGGACTTTTGTTATTCTATCCTGATTTCTACTTATCGCTAATTGGTTTAAGAAAATAACTCATAAAATATATTATTGCATTTTAACCTAATTACTCTCAGACTGGAAAACAACAATAACAATAACAACAAACTTAACATCTAGTTGATATACCAAATTCACAAAGGAATCTTCATTCTGTAAATCCATGTAAGAAATGTGCAGTGGACATCTTTTGAAATTTTTGACCATACAAAGAAACCGGAATTATGTAGAATACTTTTGTACTGCATCTTTGAGATTAATCTGCTGTATTTAAAAGACAAATTGTCTTTAAGGTTCATGACTCAAGTATGAAAAAACAAATGACAAAATGATCTCCGGTTTATGTCACAAATAATGAAAATGGGTTAATAGAAATCTTGAAAATATTTATTCTGAAACAGTTCTGCTTAAAATTTGAAGATCAGCATGTGTTTAAATATTATGACTTAAAAAGTAAGAAATGTTCACATTTTCTGGAAAACTTAAATATTTGGAAGAGGGTGATCTGTACTTATTGGAACAGCTTCCAGCTAATGGCATGTTGTCATTCTTAATTATGTACACTAAATGTTGAAGACAGGATTTTATATTTGAATTATATGTTGCTGACTTTATATTATTGGTACCCATTAGATTTTTCAGCTATAAAATTGTGGTTTTCTCTTTTGAACTTAACAAGAGGAGAAAATTAAATAGTAGAGATTTTACAGTACCTAAAATTGATATTTGTGAAACATTTAAAAATGTTTCCATTTTGTTATTTTTCTTAATTTTACTGAAACCTTGGATGAGCACTTCTAAATATTAGAGTCTATACAGCTGGATATACTCTGAGCTTCATTCATTGAAAAGCTATGCATTGAACTGATGCTAAGTGAAATGAACAGAACCAAGAGATTATTATACATGGCAACAACAAGACTATATGATGATAAATTCTGTTGGACATGGCTCTCTTCAGCAATGAGATGTTTCAAAACAGTTCCAATTGCTCAGTGATGAAGAAACCCATCTACACTCAGAGAAAGGCCTGTGGGATCTGAGTGTGGATCACAACATAACATTTTCATGCTTTCTGTTGATGTTTGCTTGCATTTTGTATTCCTTCCCAGGTTTTTCTTTTTCTTGTACAGCAAGATAACTGTGTAAATATATATATATATATATATATATATAGAATTTGTCGTATATTTTAACATAATTTACATGTATTGGACTACCTGCCATCTAGGGGAGGAGGTGGGGGGAAGGAAAGAAAAATTTGTAACAGAAGGCTTTGCAAAGGTCAATGTTGAAAAATTACCCATGCATGTTTTGCAAATAAAAAGCTTCAATAAAAAAAGAAAAACTATGCATTTGGATTTTATGTCCATGTTTTTATGCAGAAGTTTAATGGCAAGTGATATTTTTGATTCAAAAAGGACTATCATATCACAGTGGTGAAATTTATAAAACCATAAATTTTTAACATAATTCAAAATAGTCAATGTGAAACACTATTCTTTGAAACTTCAGTTCATTAACTTGTTTACAGAATCACTGATTCTTTGATTTGGTATAGCCCTCAGTTTGGTTTAGGTACTTAATCAGGAACCTCTTCCTCACTCTTGAATTCATAACCAGTTGTCATCTTGCAAGCCACTTGAAGACATCTATTATTCAGTTCTGAACTCTGCTAGTTATTAAGATTACTTTTCAGTGTGTTGAAATATACCATTCCCCTACTTCTACTCATTACATCTAAATTATAATCTTGTTTTCAGATGAATCCCTTCCTATGCTTGAAGATAATTATTGTTTCACCGTTAAGTTTTCTCTTTTCAAGGCTAAACATCCCCAGGTCCTTCAATCCTCAGAGGACAGGTTGTCCAGTTCTTCAGCCATTCTGGTTACCCTTCTTTTGATACGATCCTCCTTAAAATGTGATGCCTAGAATTAAACACAGTAAACGAGATGTGGTCTGACTAGGCTGAAGTACAGTATCCTGATTATGGTTCTCATTTGGCATATTACACTTCAATCAATACAGTCTAACTTATACGGTTAGTGTTTATGGTTACTATATCCTATTTAACTTTCAGTTCATTAAGATCCCTGAATTTTTTCCACAATACTCTTGTAGAAAGGGGTATGTCTCATTGACTTAAGCTTGTGCAATTGTTTTTTTAGAACCTAAGTATAGGATTTTATATCTATTAATTTCATATTATCAGATTAATTCATTAGATATTTACTAATATGTATATCGTAAAACATGTAGATGAAACTAAAGGTTATTACAATACTGAAAATTAATTTTGTCAAAATATCTAGGCTATAGATTATATTGGTTCAACTTTGAACAATTTTTTTTGGGGGTGGGCAGAACAGAATGGCAAAAGGAAAGAATACAGTGAACATTGTGGTATTATCAATGATAAATCCTAGCTATATTTATCACCACAATAAGCTTTTTTTTTTTAACTTTAGAAGCGTATATAAAGAAAAACAAAACAAAACCCCAATTCTTCATCTGCATGTTCAAGAAATTATCAGCAACTGATCCATAGTTCATATTTGTTTACATATCAGTAGGCTATACATTTAAAATATGAGTTCTCAGGAGATTTGTATCTATCTCATATTCTCTATGTTTGAAATATAACTAAAATAGATGCTACTATAAATAATTTAATGATGTTAATCTGTATCTGTTCCCATTGTAGACATTTATAGATGGTTTCATTGTAGATTAAGTGGCATGGACCAAGTGATTTTCAATAATTTCATTTGAAATTAATGGATATACTTACAAAAAAAGACCTTCATTAATTTCATATAAACATACATAAGTAAGTGTATATTCATGTGCACATAAATGCTGTGTAACTCTGCATAAGTCACTTAAGTTCTAAATATTCTAGAACATCAATTCACTCAACCTGCATGTTGCAGAGGTGATGATTTGCATTGTTAGAGATCAATTTACTGATCCAAGTGTTTTCCATCAGTGAAATCACATATCTAGTCCTTATTCCTTTCTGTACATATGTAAATGAGAGGCTATCCGGCAGAATGCTCACTCTAAAGTTAGGAAGACTTTGTTTTCAAATCCTGCCTCTGATATATTCTACTATATTATTAGGAGTAGGAACTCAACCTCTCAGTATTCTCATGAAACTCACTAAGAAATCAAATTAGATGATTTGTGAATCTGCATTATTGGTATTAGCTTCCATCCTGGCAACATCCTCTCCTTGACCTACCCTGAGAATAATAGAGTCTCTTTCTCTTACACTCTCTCTTTTAGTGTGTATATAAAACATTGTTCTTTGCTTTTAAAGATGATCAAAATAACATCATTATGTTAAAGTCAACTTACAGTGTGTCCTCCTGTGGACGATCAGACCAATATGAGCTTGGAATTCTCTGCCACAAGTTGGACACAAATAGAACCTATAAACATTTGTAGTGGCTTCTTTAATTTTGTGTATTTCATGTTTACTTTGGGCTAATTCAATTCTGCTTTGCTCATAGAACACAGCACCTTCTCTGATGCTGTACGGTTCTATGCCAGTGTCCCCCATGCCACATAATCAATTCTAAAATCTATATTTTATATATATATATTATATAACCACATATATACATGTTTATATATATAAACATGAATATATATGTGATTATATAACAAATTATATATGACTATAATATATATATTTATCTAGTTATATCTATATATATATATATATCTAGTTATATATTATATAATTATTATATGCTGGATTGTGTTACATAACAAATAATATATCATATAATTATTTAATATCTAGTGAATTATAGATCATATACATATATATGTATGTATGTGGAGAGAGAGAGAGAGAGAGAGAGAGAGAGAGAGAGAGAGAGAGAGAGAGAGAGAGAGAAATAGTTTCTATACCAGGATTTATCTTCCTCCCAATCACCACTCAAGATTGAATTTTTTATCTAGACTGAGGATATCTCTTCTTCTATATATGCATGTAAAATAATATCTTGTGTATGTATGGAAAGAGATAAGGAATTGAGAGAGAGAGAGAGAAAGACAGAAACAGACACATAGAGAGAGGAAAAGGGAGAGAGACATGAAGAGGGAGGAGAAGAAGAAGGAAGAGGGAAAGGAAGAGGGGAGAAAGAGATAGATTCTTCAGCTATGGAAACTTGTCCATCATTGTGGTGAATAAATGTATATGTATGTATAGCTTGTTTCTCTCTATCCATCTACCATCTATCTATAGATCTAATACCTCATTCATAATTTATAGAAATGTGATTATCTATGCCCTTTTTAGAAAGCAGAAACGTTAGAAATTATTGCCAATTGAGAAAAGAGTAAAATATATATAAGAAGATAAAATCATAAAGTTGCAAAGCCTTTTCATTCTCCTTCCAGCTCTTCTACTAACACATGATCTTGCCATTTTCCTTATCTGAAGTTGTTTCCCCACGGGTAAAATCTGATGATTCAAATTATTTATTTTTAAAAATCATGACAGAAATAATTAAACTGAAATATAAGTTCAGTTATCATTAGGCTCGCACTTTGTCTTCAAGGTAATAAAGTAACTGGTTTAAAAAGTGAAAATTTTTAAAAATTGTTTAAAAAGTGAAAACTTTATTTTAATAGCTATTTGGTCTACACATAAATCCTCAGTTTTGATGGAAAATTTTAGTGAAATTACAAGTTGTTTTAATGTTAAAAGAAAAATGACTGTGACATGTAGAGATTAAGGATTCTCAGGTGGTCCATAGTTCCATATGAAATCTTGGCAAGGAACTCCTTGGGATACTTGGAAATGCCAAGAGAATAGGGTTCATCTATAGAGTATAAAGTCTATGTATTATGTTCATAATGGCACAGTGCCTTGAGCATAGTAAGTACTTAATAAATACTTTTCAAATTGTTAATGATAAAATAGCAAATTATTGTTCTTTCCAGCATCTCTCAGAAATGAAGGTGTAAACTCTGATGAAAAATTTAAAAATTCAATACTGAAAGCTTCTTCTGTATTCATGCATAAGTAAATTTTCAAAACTTGTAAATTTTTATCTAACTAAGGCATTCTTATTGAGTATTGATTAAAAAGGCAATTAATCATTCAAATAAGTTGTTTAAAGCCTTCAACTCTGCATTTTTATCAAAATGAAAGAGATTCATTGAACATAACTTCAGATATTATTAAAAAGGCACTTATCTATAGGGCCGTTAGGAATTTAACATCTTTTTTTTTCAAAACTAGAGCTTGGGGCAGCTAGGTGGTGCAATGGATAGAGCACCAGCCCTGAAGTCAGGAGGACCTGAGTTCAAATTTGGCTTCAGACACTTAACACTTCCCAGCTGTGTGGCCCTGGGCGAGTCACTTAATCTCAATTGCCTCAGCAAAACAAAACAAAACAAAACAAAAAAACTAGAGCTTTTAGGAGTTTTTTTTTTTTTTTTTCTTGACATATAAAAAAAACTCAAGAAATAAGATTTTTTTTCTGGAATCTAGATATTCTACCCCTCAGTCATGAAGATCAAGAGCTAGCTTAAATCAGTTTGTGGAGGCAAGTAGCTTCAAATCCAATAAAAACTAATCTAAACTTCTAGTTTCTGAGTGTTTGATAAGTGTAATACCCTTGGAAATAAGAATAAATTTCATTGTTGAATAAGCAATTATAGCTTTTTAAAAAAGAAAATTACTGAGCAATCAGTGCATATACTGCCTATGTTTGCATGTGTATTTATTTTATATAGAAATATTCAAGCCAATATCAAGATTAACCATCAAAAAATAACAGAGGCTTTAGCTGTACAAATGCAAACAATACTATTTTACATTAAGGCAAGTATTCTTAAACATTAATCCAAGCCCTACCTTCAATTCTGGTTTACGTATAGCTCCTCTGTAATGAGGAAGGAGAACTCTGCAGCTTGAGGATATTCAAGAAAAAAAGGAAGAAGAAAATCCGCTGTTAAATTCTAAAGGGGAAACCGAAAATACTTCTGTGGTTCATTCAGCTCTATTCAACTTCATCTCCTGCAGGAGTTAGGTGTGAGCATCAATTTAGTTTACATTTAACAACCTGTGACCATGAATCAACTGAAAATTCCATTTGAAATTTCATCAGGGGAGTTTCTTATTTCAGAAAATATGTGCTCTAGAAAAATTGATGGGAAGCCATGAAAACTCGCTTCAATCTGATCTGTTCTGTCCTATAGCTGTAGTTTTTGCAACCATTTTGCAAATCTTGTAGAATCATTCAGTTGAAAAATAACTTAGAGATAATCTATTCCCAACTCTCAGTAGGGTTACAGGAATCTACATAGTATGGAATTTTCTCCTAAAATATACTTTGGTCCCTTCCCATGTGTTTCAGGGAAATGTAAGTTTTCTCAAAAAAAGGGACTTTTTTTTTTGTAGTGCACTTACCATAGTGCCTTTAACATAGAAGGCACTTAATAAATGTTTCTTATTTTGGAATGAATTGGTACATTGGCTCCTTTCTCCATAGAGAGTATTATGGGAATAAATTAGAATTGATACTTGGATTCAATTGTAACTTTTAGAGTGAACTTGTTTTACAGCTCTTTGTATTGAGTTTAGCATAACTGGGCTAAGAACAGCTTTGTACTGCTTGTTGATGAACAAGATTGATATTTATGTTATAAGATGTAATTATGTCAGTTTGTAAGTATTTTTGAAAGATGTGGTCCAATTCTCCTTATTTCTGCAACAAGACATAATTAGGCCATATTTTGCTTTCAACTAAGCTATAAGTCAAGTAAATGTTTTTCTTTTATTAAATAAAATTATCTCACTTCATTTGTGTAACCTAATTTAAATGTTAAAAGAAAGTAAGGTTCTTGATGGCAAGAACAGTTTAATTTTTATTTTATATAGCTGTACTTGGCACAGGGCCTAGCATATAGTAAGCGTTTAATAAATGCCTGTGTCATTGAATTAAAGACTGTTGATTTCCCCCCTGTGATTCTGCAAGTCTTAGAACTATAAATCTTTAATAAAAGGATTCCAGCTCCACTCACCCAATCTTACTTGATGCTTTTAAGTTAATAGAAATTCTGTTTATGCTTAAAAATAAAATGCATTCTTGAGATTAAAAGTCCCTTTAAGAGTTTTGAGAGTATGAAGTTTTATCAGATGTCTTGAAGTTGAATAGCATTTTGTAATTTCTGTACCTCAATTTTCCAAAAAAAATAAAGAAAAACATATTAAAAGCAGTGAAATATTTAAGAGGGAAATGTTTCATGTAAGTGATTGAAAATTACTCTTTAGAAGATATGCATTAGAAATATGAATGTTAAAACAAAGAATGTGGTTGCTTATTTTAGAATAGGTTTGCAACTGATTAATTTAAAGTACTGGTAAATTGTCATTTTCTGATTCCCACATCACCACATGTTGGAATGTTATCAGTAACAAAGATGTCCATTTGATCAAATCAGAACAGAAATATGTATGCAGATGCACAATAGGGACAGTTGACAATACCGCTTTTTAATCTGTATCTATAGAAAACATTTAATATAAGTTCTCTAATGGGATTATAGAAATACATTAATATTTAATAGTGTACTTTAGTGTACTCACTGTGAAAATAGCACATTTATTTAGACAGGAATTTTATGTCAAAAGTTTTTTTTTCTTTTAAATATCTTCATTTCTTTGATCTGCAGTAATTATGTTACTATGTAAACCAAAGTACCAGTGTTTTCCATTATTTCTCATCAAAAATCTTCTCATTTTTATTCATATTTCCCAGGGTCATCGGAAGTGAATTTTTTTTTGTAAAAAACAAAACAAAACAAAACAAATATCAAACTCCAAAACATTAGAGTACTTGAATTTGTAGATTTTCTACATTTGCTTGCATTCATGTCTAGTACACATTGCTTGCCGTTCAATTCTCCAAGTGCCTTCTTCATAAGTACAGTGACATATAGTACACTCATCTGTCTTCACTTCTCTTCCAGCAGGGATGACAGTAGTTTCTGCAAAACAGTTTGGGCCTGAAATACAGCAAAGCAATTATAAGTTATAGCAATGCAGCATACAAATTTATATGTAATATCTACTATCCCTTCTGGAGGATTCAGTGGAGCACATAAACCCAGAAGTGTTTTGCTGTAGGCAGGGAGAGTTCCTACACATATGGAAACATAAAGAAAGGTTTTTTTTTTTACAATAATTATAATGAGCCTCAGCAATTATCTAGTGAAAACCCTACATTTTTCAGATGAGGAAAAATGATGACAAGAGAGTTGAAATGACTTGTCCAAATCAAGTGGCCAAAGTGCAATTTAAACCCATTAAAAAGTCTTTACAAGCCTTCATTCTAAAACTGCAAGACCTCTTGTCAGGATAATGGATCAAGTACAGTTTAAAAAATGAAGAGGGAGATAAAGAATAACTAATGGTCTGCATGAGTGGATAATTTCTTTACAATAAGAAAAACTGACCTTGATGCTACATATATATACATATACATACACATTAGCTATAATATTAAATTGTTATTAATGCTAATTAATAGTTAATTATACTCATTAAAAGCAAATTAATTAGAATGAACTAATCATGCTATGATTAAAACTGCTAATCTGACTGAAGTGGGGGATATTTATGAGGGAAAAATGAAAAAATCAAGTTGGATAGGTATGATGGGGCCAGATTATAGAAAACTTTTGACAGCAGATGTGTTTGAATATGAAGAAATAGGAGTCACCATATATTACAAAGTTGGGGAATGACACAATGGGAATGTTATTTTAAGGAAACTCATCTAGTAGCAATATCAAAGATGGATTATGGATAGGAGGTAGAGTTAAAAGCAAAGAAATATAAAGCTAAGAGGCTTCCACAGTGTGGTAGGTAGAGATTTATAACAGATCTATTCTATACTGAAGAGTGTTTTTTAAGGAAGAACTTGGAAATGGATTAGTTAGGAAAAGGAATGTAGATAATTACATAATGTCTAGGTTAGGAGATTAATAGAATGATGCTAACACTGAAAGAAAACACATGCCTAAGAGATGAAAGGAAGATGCTAAATTAAATGTTGGACATAATAGCTTTGCCTTCCATGGAAATATCATATTGGGAGTTGAAATTATTGGGTGAAAATACAAAATTGGCATGCAAGTTCAAATACAGACCTAATACATATAAAGATAAAATTTGATGGCATATAGTTGATGAATTTTGAGGGAAGAATGGAAGCCTAAATTTCAGGATTCTACATCATACAGTATTTCCAAATTTCAAAAATGAAGACACTTTCTCATATTTTTTTAATCCCCCTTCCCTTAAAACCTATTAAAACATGTGATAAAGTATTCTATTTAGGACTATTTAGGGCAATGTAAAATGTTCATTTAAAAAACCAAGCCTAGTAGTTGCAGAGTCAACATGATACAACAAGATGAACACCTGGCCATGAAGTCAGTGTAGGGATTATTTTATTTAGTGTAGGGAATACGAATCCTAAGTATCTGACTTAAGTGTATTTTTAATACATGCTTGTTGATTGATTCAGAGAACCTTGATTGAAATCCTGCTTCCAATACTTACTATCTGTTTAACATTGAGCAAGTCATTTTCATTCTGGGGTCTCTCTTTCCTTATCTGTAAAAAGGGGGGCTGATCTTAATGATCTCTGAGGTCTCTTTCAGATCTAGATCACTGATAGTACATCAATCTTGTCTCAGGTAAACTGTTTTCATTCAACTTTCCTACATGAATTCAAACAAATTAATATATTACTCTAAGTCAGCTCATAGATGAGGAATCAAAGGAATCAAAGAGAAAGGAAAGCTCAACATGAATAGTTTAGCATAGAAATGGCTCTACCTTTGCTTCAGTCAGGTAGCTCTTATCATTGGTCTCTGTACATGACATGGTTCATCTTGCCTTTGAACCTTGGCACTTTCAGTTTTGTCATGAGAAGTAAAATTAAATAAACCCTCCACTTCCTGATAGAACTTTAAAAAAGAAAAACCAAGTGTGTCTGTCTTCTAAGTATGATTTCTTTAACAAAAATTATATATTATATATTCTTAAGAGTGAGATAGATGGAGGCATATCATTTCATTTATAACCAAAGCACCAATATCTCAACCAGTGATTTCCCAACAGACAACTGCAAAAACAAATTCATTTTTATTATACTTTCCCCCCAAGTGTCTCCATGTAAATCGGCTAAATAATTTGTTAGATTGTAGTTTTTTTGTGTCAAATAATTGGAATGTGTGTAGTTTGATAGTGTAAACCCAAATATACAAGTCACAGATCAAATTTAATAATATATGTTGTATATTGTATATATTATATATATGTTGTATATAAAGTTGACATACTTTAATATATTAAGGAAACAAAGTAGTATGATGTTGCACTATGGTTTCAAGAATCAGAATTCATCTTTGAAATCATTAATGGTAGATAGTCTTTCAGAGATTGTGTGTTTGAAACAATGACGGACGATTAAAAGTATTGAACTTTTCTAGCTAACAAATCATTGTGAGATCAAATGAGAGAACATATGTAAAATGTATTGCCAATTTTAAAGAGCTATGTAAATATTCGCTATTATAATAATTATTAAGATTAAAATCATGATTTATTATAATACTTGTAATGGTTGTTTTAATTAAGCATAATTATAGAACTATATACAATTATTTATATAATTATTTATGGTAATTATATTGTATTAACTATAATTATATTGTAACATAAATATAATTATTAATGCTTATGTGGATAGGCTAGCATAAATTCAGAAAGGTTAGTTTGTCAGAGAGATTGGGAATATGACTCAAGGCATGACCTACATTTTGATTAAGGAAGGAGGATTCTATTTGATTCAGGTCAGTATATTTGAGGATGCACAGAAATTAGCTAGAACATTTTTAGAAGAAGGACATGAGGACTGGAAAGCAAAGAATAGGAGAGTAGTTTGAAAGAACCTTTTCCCAGTTGGGAAAAGGCTATGCTTAAACAATAGGATTATATGCAGTCTTCACTAGGTCTTTATGTTAAAAAAAATATGTACAGTTTCTTGAAACCTGCTAAAGATTAGTTTCTACTGGTACAACTTTGAAAGCCCAGGATTACCTCTATATCATGATGAAGCATTGATATAGGGCCTAACATTATCATTATTACTTTTGAATCATCTAAACTTAAGTTATTATTGCCATATTTCCTAATCTTAAACTGTACTTTTTTTTTAACTCTTAAAGTGAATTTTGTTAAATGTAACCTATTACAAATGCAAAAGATAAAATTTCTATTTTAACATATCTATTAAGGCAGTAAAATAATTATGTTGCAAACTTTAATATTTGCTAAGTAAATAAATTATTTTATTATGTTATTCTGAATGATCAAGTATTCAAAGAGCACAAGAACAAAAACTTTTCTTCCCATAATATTGAATGTTTTTATTTCATTTTAGAAAATGATTTGCAAATAAATTTAGGTTATATTTCTTTAAGGGGAGGAAGCACTATTGACTTGTAATATGATAAAGAAACTGGAAAAAGTAGTAACAGCAGGCATTAATCTTACTTGTTCATGGGTTTTGAAAAGTTCTTAAAGTATTAATAGTTTTCTATTTTTTAAAAGTAGGGATAATAATAAAACCTACCTTAAAGAATTGTGATCAAATAAGGTAATACTTGTAAATACATGTAAATATAATAGTAATAATAATTATAATAATATCTAGATGTATTCATAGCCATCCATATGCTTTAGTTTATTAAAGCAAATGGGTATGATATTAAAAATAGGACTTTTGACTAAATAGAGAAAATTCTATTGGGTTCTAGATAGTATATTTTGGAACAGATATTGATAGAAGAGCCAAAGGGCTATGGGAATAACTTTAGATTTGATGCTATGTCAGTGGAATAGAAATTCTGACTAATTTTATCAAGTTGCAAAGGTTTCAGATATGAACATGAAAAAGAACTGCTGTCCAAAGCCTAGCCCAGATAGGTTCAGAGAGGCTCCTCATATAGTTGGTCACCAAATAATAGACTTTCTTGGCCACAGTAGTTTTTGCCTAAGAAGGTTTGGAGAGCTTGAAGACTGTGTTGCTGCCTAAGAATTAACATGATATAATGGAAAGAAAAGACTGATTTGGAAATCAAGAGTTGTGGGTTTGAATTGTAATTGTGTGATCCTGAGCAAGTTTCAACTTTTCTGACCTTGATAACTACATGCCCAAAATGGCATTATTTACACTACTTCACTGTGTTGTGAACAGTATGCTTTGCAAAGTTGAAAACTCTCCCTCTGGAAAAACAAGCTGCTATTATCAGCTAGAGTAATGTCCACAATCAGGAAATGCCTATCTTTGGAAGAAGGGAAGTAACAATTGCAAAACCTTCCAGGACTTTGTAGGTAAACATTTTTTTTTGACACAAATCTTTTTACTTCCTACCACAAAAAAACCCGGTGAGGTTTCCATATATTTCAAATATTCCAAATATTTCCATTTTATATATGAGAAAATTATCTGTAATTTACATGGCTTAGAGCAGGGTTTCTTAAACTTTTTACACTCATTATTCCTTTTCACCTGAAAAACTTTTACATGAATATGAGCCAAAATGTTTCTGACAGTGTTTGTGCATTCACAGTGCAAACTGTGCATGTTTTACGTTCAGAACTAAGGTTGCAGTGAAGTTGCATGATGCAATATAAGCGAGCACTGCCAGAAATACCTCAGATTCATTGTGTATTTGATTTTCAATTTATTTTTGGTCACTGTGTTCAGAAACCTTTTACTGTTGACAAATTTTTCGTGACCTTCACATTGTTATACATTGTCACAATCTATATTTTAATAAGTTTTTGTCTAGTATTATAGATCCTTGAGCTTTTTTTGTGTCATGGATCTGTTTGGCACTTTGGTGAACAGTATGGACCCCTTCTCAGAATCATGTTTTTAAGTGCACAAAATAAAATGCATAGGATTACAAAGGAAGTAATTCTGTTATATTGAAACACAGTTATGATAATATTTAAAAAAATTTACAGACTAGAGGTCAGTATTCTCTGGCCTAGAGAATTCCTAGTATAGAAACTTCTTCCACTAATGAATACAAGCAACTTTATAATTTTTATACTCTTGAAGAACTACCAGGGATACCTTAGGATTTGTGGGTGATGAGAGAGGGTAGTTTTTTGAAGCAGATAAAAATACACAAAACCCAAAAGAAAAGAAAAAAAAAACGATTAAACAGAAAACTAGAAACTCTGTGACTTGTCTACAGCTTTCCAGATAATATATATCAGAAAAATGGAACTCAGGCCATACTGCCTCAGAGTAAATTACCATAGGTGACTACAGGATCTAGAGTTGGAACATCTAGTCCAATTCTATTATTAATTCAATTTTTGTCCAATTTATAGACGAAAGAAGCTTTTCCTTATTTCTTTCATTGTCAGTGTTCCTTTCTTCATCACAGCACACATTGACATGGTGCATTTCTCCAGTACAATGTAAGCTTCTTTAGGACAAGACACTGCTTTTCATTTATCTTTTAAACTTTGATGCCTAGCCTAGTAAGGACTTGCAAAGGTTGTTTTGTTTTGTTCTGTTTTTTACTTGGGACCTGAAATTTCATTGGTACATAGAATTGTAAATGAGGAAACTCCATTAACCAGTTTAAACTGGTACTTGCTATGCAACTAATAGTCTAAAGGAAGGCATAAAAAGTTTAAGAATGTTGCCTAGCAGCATGATAAATGTGGAAATAGGTAGAGTAGAACTGCACATCTTTAACATGTTTTGAATTACTTGCTATCTAGGTGAGGGAGTGAGGAAAGGGAGAAAGAAAAAATTTGGAACACAGTTTTGCAAGGGTGAATATTGAAATTTATCTTTGCATATATTTTGAAAACAAAAAAGCTATTATTAAAAAAAATTCATTGAGCTAAGAATTAAAAAAAAAAGAAAAAAAAAGTTGCCTAGAGTCACTTAGGTAGTTTGTGTCAGAAACCATATTGAGACTAGTTGTTCCTGAATCTATCAATTATTCAAACAATGAATTAATCCACATGCATTTAATAAGAGCTTAATAATTGCCAGGAGCTGTGTGTGCTAAATACTGAGGATATGAAGAAAGAAAAAGAAAAGTTTTTATCCAAGAGAATCTTGCATTCAAATATGGAAGAAAACAGTTACATAAATAAGGACATACATGATATATACATATTAAATGTAAGATATTCTTAGGAAAAAAAGTTCTAATAGCTGGAGAGACAAGGAAAGGGCTCTGCAGAAGATAGGCTTTGAGCTGAATCTTAAAGGAAAACAAGATTCTAAGAGGAGGGGAGGAGCAAGTTCATTGCAGCTTGGAGCTTGGGGACAGCTACATGGTTGTCCTTTAAAAGGACCAATGATATCAGGAGGGTGATGTCTTGACTTGCAGGTGAAATTGATTTGATGGAGGTAGGTCTGTGCAAAGTCATCTATCTCCCTCTCTCCTCCAGAGTCATCTGAGTCCAGTAGCAAAACAAAGCCTAGGATGAAGTAGGAGACCTTGGTAAAGGCCTTTTTATTCTAGGTTTTTCTCAGGTTTCAGTTTGTCAGAGGCAACACTCAGCCAACAGGGTTAAAGGGTTAGATAAGAATGGAGATAAAGGTGATCGATCCACCCTGCCTTTGCAAAAGAATAAATCGGGGAGGTAGAAGAGCCTTGGAGTTTCTAGCCAAAAAAGAAATAATTGCCATTTATTTATACTCACTCTGAGCCATCAAAACTTGAGAATTAATTGTCCAATCTGTGGAAGTCAGGATGATTTGGATTTAAAGACATAGAGTAAAGGAGCTCCATTTGAATGTCAATGGGTTTAATCAAAAGACTAGTTTTCCAGAATTATTTTTCAAGAAATCATAAATGAAAAACAAATGAAACAGAAGTTAATTGTCCCAGTTATTCTGAACCCCACCCCCAAAAAGAACCTCAGCCTAAAACAATAGAATAAGAAGGGAAGAAAAAAAATCTAGTCCTGAAACCCAAGATACCTTGCAAAGTTAAAGAAATAAAATTTTATTTTCATTTGGACAGAGCACCCACTAGTAAGGATATGACTCCCCATGTGACAGGTGGTGAAGAGAAAAAGGAGGATGAGTACAAGAAATAGCAATATTGCCCAACTGGAATTGAGGGACAGCTAGTACAATGACAACGAAGCAAGAGATGTAATGTCATATTTGGGGAAGAGCAAGCATATAACTAGACTGTGGAGCTTGTGAGGGGAGCAAAGTATAAAAAGACTGGAAAGGTAAAAAGGGGCCAGCTTAGTAAAACCTTGAATTGCCAAAACAATGCTGCCTTTCATGCAGTAGAAATTTATTACATTTTGCTGAACTTAAGTGGAATGAATGTGGAAAAGAAAGTTTGGAGAAGTAAAATTCTTGTTCAAGGTTATAACTGGTGATAAAGAACAGCGGTAGGATTTGGACCTACATCCTTTGCCAAAGCAAAGACTTAAACCAAAGTCTTCTGGCAGCCTGTCTCAGTGACCTCTATACTTTTTTGATCACATACTTCATTAGTAGAAAAAAATTGAGCATATGTTCCCAATAAGTATATATATGTGTATATATACATACACACATATATTAAAAATTTTATAGATGAACAATCATAATAATTTTCACAAAACTAAGAATTAAAAACATTTTAAAATAAATTTTATTTTATTTATAAATGGTACAAAACTTTTTCTCATTGAAATATAGTATTTTTAGGGCACAATGTATTTTATTATTTTTTAAAATCTTGACATTTTGTGATACAGTGTTTGTAGGTCTGGTTCCATAATCAGTTAATTTTCATGTTGGTCCTTAATTGGGGCCAGAATATGTTGTAAGAACAGAAAAACATAATAGCAATGCCCTTTTCCTTTAGTGCTTTAGACTGTCTTTGCTATAGTTCCTCCTTATTAGTTCCAGTCTTCCTTGCTCCTTGGGCCTCAGGAAATATTTTTTTTGGCCAGTTTGACTTACGAAGACCCATGGGAACCCCCAACATCTCCCCATTAACTTTCTGGAACTGTAGGGTATACATCCCATTCATCTTCCCCTGAGAGTGAAGCTCTGAAATGATCCTTGCTCCCTGAAAAGCAAATCTGCCAGTCCCCAAATAAACAGTGAAGGCAGGGTGAAAAGATAAAGGTGGTGGGGTATGGGGACATGCAAGAAATAACTATTTTCTTTCATTTTTCCCTTTCCCCAGCTCTGTCAATCTCCAAAACATATGTGTAGGTCATACTGGTCATAGAAGGGGCAGAAAAGAAACAAAGGCAGGATATAATTGCAAGAGCACTGAACAGCTTTACAATTGTTTACAGTTTTCCAATATACCCAAATGGATGGTCTTTTGCATCTCACTCCAGTGGCTACTACACCAGTTTAATACTTTTCCCATAGTGCATATCATTTAAAATTCATTTTTGCCTTTTTGTAGTTGTGAAAGTTCCTAATTTAATGTTCTCTAGTGGTAATTTACTAAAAATTCACAAGGAGGAGATATATCCCAATGAAAGAAGATTTTGGCTCTTAAAAGATGATGTAATGATTTCCAGAGTAGGAAGTAGATGAAAAAGAGCCAAAGAATGTACTGAAGTCGACAAAGATGAAAAAATAATTATCAAAATAAAAGAATATCTTAAATATTTTTGGAAAGTTAAAAGACAATGATGAAGAAAGTGAACAAGATAAAAGATTACAGCAATGTTTTGGCTTTTGAGCCAATCATTCCTATAAAGGACTGTCCGATTCTCTTGTTAAAATGTCTTATGGGCATATATTCTTCATTCTACTTTTATTGTGTAAATTATAGGAAAATAAACTTTGTTTTCTATTGACAATTATTTTGTTCATCTCTTAAAAAAATCCTCTTTCTTTCCTAACCTTTTATCTTTTTTGAAAATAAATGTCATTAGGGCAGGTAGGTGGTGCCCTGAAGTCAGGAGGACCTGAGTTCAAATCTGACCTCAGACACAAGACTTCCTAGCTGTGTGACCCTAGGCAAGTTACTTTAATCCCAATTGCCTTTGCAAAAAACAAAACAAAACAAAAACAAAAACCTAACTCCCCCCCAAAAAAACAAAGAAAAGAAAATAAATGTCACCTGGAGGAATTTTAACTAAAAGATCAATAACACTTTTTCATTACAGAATCAGATCATCTGTTATTCAAGTACAGTATTACAAGTTGTAGTCTGCACTGTAGTTATCCCAGGTTGCATCACTTTTCCTACTAGACTGCAAGCTTTTTGAGGGCAGTATTTAGGTCTTAATCAAGTGTGCTTCATTCTGCCTTACAAATAAAATTTGACTTTATTAAATGTTTGTTGAATTGAATATTGTGAGTCAGTTCCATTAAATAATTGCTCATTCAATAGGAAAAAATAAAAACTGAAGTGGCAAGAATGAACATGAATTATTTTTAAACACTACTGAGGGGGTAGAGGGAAAGAGACCAAATCTAAATTACACAAAAGGAGAAAATATTTTTCAAGATACCTTCTTGTAAAGCTTACTTTTGCATGCATTTTGACTAGTCTTATTTTGAAATCATCCATACTGTAAATGAATTGTGTATGCATTCAGAAGGAAAAAGAAAATGCATGTTAGTTTGCTGAAGTTAGTATAAATCAGTTAAACTAGCAATAAGTTAAACTGTGTCTTAAGACAGTATTTGAAGTATAATATGACTCTGTCTACCATAGCTGTAAATGAAGATGGAATATAGTTTTCTATCTAACAGCAAGTAGACTTATGTTACCAATTTCCATTATGTGCTTTTCAAATGTGAAAGAAATGTTTTCAACAAAGCCCTGGCTTCTTAATAATTTCTTCTTTAATTGTAGAACCACATGTTTAAAATTTAATTGACAATTTTTTTTTATGGATTCTAGGTCTTAATACTGGTCAGGGATTCACTTCATTTTTCAAAAAAAAATTGAGTGTAGGGTATGTATATTGTATATGCATGTAATAATATGTTCAACATATATTAAATGCATATATGCATGCATATTTATCATATACACATATCATATCTACATATATGTTATCATATACATACACATAAAATATGTGCTTATGTAAATGTAATGTGTATGCCTATATATTTACAATGATTGTTTTTAACCAATAACATTTTGTCTTGTAAAATTATTTTAGTCAGATCCGGGAATTATATTGGAAAGATCTGAATTAGAATTAGCTTGTTCTGGATGGTTTTTATTACTGCTTCAGATACTTAGTGATAATTTTGTTAATCAAATATATTGCCCTTATAAGGTATTTTATGAGTTCCATTTTGAAGGGATATCACAAAAAGCTTCTAGTAAATTATGATTAGTATATGTTCCTGTATAGATAAATGCAAAGGGATTTAATTAAAATGTAAATTTGTTACCCACAGCAGAAAACTGATGATTTCCAATTATCAAGAAAAACTATCTGAGATTCCCCCTTTATGAAAAGAATTTCTGGTAATACTGGCAACCATAGAGAATGATATTTCCATTTATCCTCCCCAACAACAACAATATATCTTTGTTTACAAAAAAATGCCTTTAATTTTATGACAGTGTAGTCTGAGACTTATAGGAAAATACCATTAATTCTTTGAAATTAATGTCAGGTTACCTTGATGAACTAAATTTAACCTTTTTTTTTTGGAAGACCATGAAATTTAGCAAATATTTTGTGTCCCATATATATTCCATATAATAGTAATTATTCTTTTATGAACATCATCTTACAAAGACTGAAATGCTAGATACAGAGCATAAAAAATTGAACAGACTGATTTTAAAGAGAAGAAAACAGATTTAGAAAGGTTATGTCACTTAGTAGGCACTTAATTATGCTTGCTGATTGGTTGACTTGTTGATGATCACATAGGTAGAAAGTATCAGAACTAGTTTTTTAATCCAGATTTCTTACCTCCAGGATCCAAGTTCAAGCCAAAACCAGTGCCTCTTCTACTACAAAAAGTCTTCATCATCCAGAAATTGATCTTCCAGTCAAGCAACATTTATGGCTCACAAATAACTATTTTTTTCTCCTCTCTCTCTCTCTGAATAGTTATTTATGTGTGTGTGCATTTCCTACACTGTTTTTTCTTTCAGTTGTGTTTTGACTCTTTGTGACCGCATTTTGGGGTTTTCTTGGCAAAGATACTACAGTGGTTTGCCATTTCCTTCTCCAGCTCATTTCATAGATGAGGAACTGAGGGAAAGAAGGTTAAGTGAATTGCTCAGGTTCACACAGCTGCTAAGCTATCTGAGGTTTGATTTGAATTTAGGAGGATGTCTTTTGCTCCAGGCCCATAACTCTATCTGCTGTACCACCTAGTTGCATATATATATATATATATATATATATACACACACACATATACATTACACAAATATACCTAACATATATCAATTACCAGTTTATAAACAATGAGACTACAATTAAGTTTATTTAATATTAAAGTTAATAGTTATTCAATGGTCAATTCATAATCTTTTAGATGTAATCTTCATTACTATTATGAACTTCCATTATTACATCATAAATATTCAGAAGATGGATATAATGTGGCTCAATCCAAATATAGGTATGTATATACCACACATTCCACATATGCACAGGTATATGTAAGTGTGTATAAGTGTAGAGACTATGTGAATGAATACATACATATATATACAGTTACAGAAATATACATATAGGTAGATAGATATAGATATAGTGGGTAGTTCAGATGTCCTATCAATATTGAGGATTATAAGGAAAAATTTAGAAAAGTAATCTTTCTTCTTCTACCACATATATTTCATACAATAGCATATTTCATACAATATTTCATATTGAAAGATATACTAATCATAATTTACTGGAAGCTTTTTTGTCGTATCCTTTCTAAATGGAATTCATAAAATACCTTTATAAGGGTAATACAATTAACAAAATTATCACAATGAATCTGAGGCAGTAATAAATATATTTCATACATATTCAAATATACATTTCATATATATTCCCTACAGTAAGCTAGGGAAAGGATGCCCATTTATTTGTATTTAGCAAAACTGATCCTGTTATTTACCAGGAAAATTATCAGGTTTTTTCCTTCTATTCATCTATTTCTTTTACTCTCTGGTACTTCCCCAGAAAGTTGCCTATATAAACCTGCTGTATAAAATTTCCTTGTCTGAAAATGAGATGACTAGACTTCAGGCTCCTTAAGGATCCTTCCAAACATAATGTTCCATGAGCATTCAGTTTGGAAGATATCATTTGAGAATAGACTGGATATTTAAAAGCCCTGAGGAACAATACATTTTTAATGTTGAAAGAAAATGGTTTTCCCTAACATTCTATAGTTTTCATGAAACTATATCATAAGAAGCACAGAAAAGAAAATTTTCAGGTATAGAACACTTCAATCTAAATTTATGCTGTTATTCTGACTTGTTTTTATAAAATACAAATTTAGATATTTTTAAAATCATAGAAATGTTGCTGCTAGAAGAGATCATAAAGTCCAACCATTCCTTTTAAAAATGAAGAAACTTGAGTATTTTGCATATGGATTATAAGGGGAAATTGTAAGTGATTTGTCTTATGGGATTTTTTTCCTACTAGTTCTATTAAAAATGGAAATGAAAAAGTTTGTGTGTATGGGGAACACTTGTAATTAAGCTAGATTTCTTAAAAATGGCCTCTACCTTTTACTCAGAAAGCAGGAGCCAATGTTTTGGTACAAGGCTAAATTCTACCAATTATAATGCTAGAGACTTTTCTGCTATACTGTGTTATTCCTTGGCCACAGTCAGGGCAAAACTGCTCTTCCTGCTCTTAGTAATTTGTTTGTTTTTCCTCAAGTGGGGACTGGTTTGTTTTTGTTTTTGTTTCTGTTTTAAATTATATCCCCTAACACTTTACCTGACATATAGTAGATAATAAATGTGTATTGAATTGAATTGAATACATAGTTAGTGTATAGTGGGGATGTAGTGTATGATGAAGGAAGACTAGTTCTCTTGGTATGAAGGCTTGGCAGCCTTTTATAGGAATGCTTTCCACCTGATTCACCTAGACTCCCAGAAGCTGTAATATATACAGTGGCCACCCTTGGTAAACCATTTCAGCAGACAGGGTAAACTAGGTTGAGGGTAACCAAGGGGCCTCAAACCCTATAGTGAGCTAGGGGAGTGTATACCCCAAGTCTGTAAAGACTTCCCTGATAGAATGGGCAAATGAGAACATTTTTTTCCCCAATAGCCATGAGGTAAAACAGATGTTATGGAGCACTTAGGGCTTGGTCAGACATCAAAAGCACCGAGGTCATCTTCTGCATTTCAAGTTATCACCAATTGTCTTGACTTTATCCCTCCCCTGGACAGGGGTAGCTTTAGAACAGAGAGTGAGTCTGATAACTTCATACAACTCTGCCTCACTTAAATCTAATTTACATATGAATCAAAAACACCATCATACCATTTTTACAATTTCTACCCTCAAAGTCCTGTAGTGGTGGGTGAGTGATGGAGCAGCAGGTATGGAGACATACACTAGGAGCTGTAGTCACAACATTGTACACAGAGCACCCAATCCATAGGCATTTTCTCATTGGAAGCAGCAGTCTCCTGGGTGTCTAAGCAGACTTTTAAGGATTGCACTGCTCACCTCCATGTGTGAAGAAGGGGTTAGAAAAGGTGCCCTAAAACCTGTTTGCTTGACCAATCCAGGATTGATTATTACAGCAGGTGGGGATCCCATCCTGTGGTCAAGACACTAAAAATGTACAAAAACTTCTGAAAAATTGATTCTATTAACCATTGATACATGAAATATGTGTACACTTCTAGACAACACAAAATCTAGTACACCTGAAGGAAGAACAACTCCTGTTGCAAAGAGCTCAACAGATATAACATCCAAATAGCAGCCCTGAGTGAAACAAGGCTGGCAAATGAAGGCCAGCTTACTGAAGTAGTAGCTGGGAACATGCTTTTCTAGAGTGGTCATAGTGAAAGGGAGTGCCGTGAAGGTGCTGTAGGTTTTGCAATCAAAACTAATCTAAGTTCCCATGCCTTCCAAAAGGTGTGAATGAAAGGCTCATGACAATACAATGGCCACTTACAGGATAATGCCATGCTGCCACCATTAGTGCCTAACTCCCATCATGATGAACCCTGATGAGGTCGAAGAAAAATTTTATGAAGAACTGTACACTCTTTGTCATCAATGTGCCAAAAGAGCTATAATTCTGAGTGACTTTAAAGCTAGAGTATCCAGTTTAAAAAAGAATCCAGTTTTGAAGCTCAGACTACTCTAGACATGGCACAGAGTCCTTGGGAGGAAAGGAGCTAGAAACAGCAGTGGTCATTTCCTATTGAAGACTTGTGCATCTCATGAGCTTCTCATCATCAATACCATATTCCATTTACCTAAATGCAATAAAACTTCATAAATTCACCTTTGCAGCAAACATTCCTATTTAATAGATACTGTGATTTTAAGGAGAAGAGACAGACAAGATGTGAGAGTGACCAAAGCAATATGTGCTGCAGAATGCTGGACTGATCATAGACTTATCTCTCCAATTATTATTCACTTTCAACAAAAATAGTGGCCCCAAGGCAAAAAAGGCCACTTGAAGAATTAATATTAGCAAATTAGAGTGCTTCTCTGAGAGGGAACAATTTGTTGCCAACTTGGAGGGTAAGTTGAACCAACACACAGTTGGCAACAATGGAGCAGAAAAGAAGTGGGAAGTTTTCAGAGATTTGGTGTACAACACTGCATTTGCTCATCTGGGTCAGAACACACGCAAACATCAAGACTGGTTTGAAGAAAATGATGGGGAAATTCAGAAGCTGCGAAATGAAAAATGAGAAGTTTATAGGGTATACCAGCAGTATAATTCATCCATTTCTAAGAAGAAAGCATTCAATCCCATAAAAAGTAAAGATCAAAACTTAGAGAAATGCAGGATTCTTGGCTCAGTAAAAAAGCAGATGTAATTCAGTTTTATGCTGATAGTAACAATCCAAAGCATATTATGAAGGTTATTTATGGGTCAAAGATCTACGGTGAATCTCAACTATGCCACACTGATTAGTGATGAGGACGTGATCCTAGAGAGATGGGCTGAACACTTCCATAGTATTCTCAACAGACTTTTATCAATTAATGCTGAAATTACTATTTATCTTAAGTTGAAACAATCATTCCTTAGCTGAAAGTCCAACTGAAGAAGCACTGGGTGCTGATTCTATTTCATCTGAGATTTACCAGGGGATAGTGGTGGTGGGAGGTCTATTGCTCATACAAAAGCTGACTGAAAATTTCCATATTATATTGCAGGAAGAAGTTATGCCCCAGGAATTCAAGGATGCCTCCATTATCGACCTTTATAAAGGTAAAGGTGAAATATTGTCCTACGACAATCATGCGGCGGGGTTCTCTCTTTTAGTTATTTTTGACAAGATTCATACCAGAGTCCACCTTAATAGACTGACCCTACACCTAGAAAAAGGTCAGCTACCTGAGAACCAGTGTGGCTTCTGAAGGGGGTAAAGAACAGTCACTATGACAACTCCAGGAAAAATTCTAGGAACAGAACAGAGATTTGTCTACAATATTTTTATATCTGGCTTTTGATACTGTCAGTTGTGAGGGCTTAAGGAAAATTATGTCAAAATTTGATTGCCCAGAAAAGTCCATCAGTATAGTACGTCAGTGTCATGATGGCATGCTTGCCTGGGTTCCGGACAATGGGCAATGCTCTTGAGTTTTCCCAATCATCACTGGAGTGAAACAAGGCTATGTGCTTACTCTCATGCTTTTTAGTATGATATTTTCAGCCATGTTGCCAAATGCCTTCAGTAAGGACAAACATGGGAATCAAAATCAGCTACTCCTGATGGGAAATTCTTCAACTTAAAAGGGCTACAAGATAAAATTAAAATGGAAGGAGTATTGATGCATGATTTTTTATTTGCAGATGATTGTGCATTTAATGCAGTCTCTAAAGCTGAGATGCAACAAAATACAGATCATTTTTATGCTGCTTGTACTAATTTTGTCCTAATAATTTGCACCAAGAAAACACAAGTCCTCCATCAGCCAGTACCACACTATTCCTATGTGAAACCATCAGTTACAATAAATGGTGAAGTTTTAAATGCTGTGGATAAGTTCTCTTACCTTGGCTGTATACTTTCCAAAGATGTCCACATTGATAATGAGATCAACATATGAATTCCCAGAGCTAGCTGAATTTGGGAGACTCCAAAGAAAAATGTGGGAGAAGAGAGGTATTAGGCTGAATGCCAAAACAAAAGATCTGCAAAGACATTGTGCTGATCTCATTGTTGTATGCCTGGGAATGTGGACAACTTAACCAGCTCCACACTAAGAAATGGAATTGCTTCCATTTGAATTGTTTTAGGAAGATTCTGAAGATCACCTGCAGGAGAAGATACCAGACACTAAGGTTCTTTCTAGAGCTAAATGGCAAAGCATTCCAAATCTTCTGCAGCGAGCTGGCCACATTATTTAAATATACGCTTGCCAAAAAAATGGAGAACTCACACAGATGAAGCCCTCATATGGTGCTCAGAAAAAGCAATGCAAGGACACTCTCTCAAGGTATCTCTTAAGAATTTTAGAATAAATTTCATGACATGGGAGACACTGGCACAAGACCAACATTATGTCCCTTCATCAGAGAAGGTGCTATTCTCTATGAGCAAAGCAGAATTGAATTAGCCCAGAAGAAACAAGAGATGCACAAAATTAGAGAAGCTATCCCAAAAGTTCATATGGACTTTGTCTGAACTATGGCAGAGAACTCTGAGCTTGTATGGGTTTGATCAGCTCCAGCTGGACAAACTAACAAAATGATGTCATTTTGATCTTCTTAGAAAACAAAGGGCAACAACTAACCAGCCAAGTAGACCCACCCTTCCACCAAATGTCTTACCCAACAGTCTTCTACACTGTCTGAAATTCAAACTTTTATGTTATATTCCTTTAGTAATTTCTTTGGCTATCCTGTAACATATTTCTCCCATGCCTGTCCAAGGTCAGAGTCAATCTATGTGAATCCAAAAGTTCTGTTAGTGGTTACCTTGTAAATAGTACTCATTCCTAGTAAGTGACCCCTGAGAGATAATATTTTTCTTTTTTTTCTTTTGTTTTAATATACTTCAAAAGTAGAGTTTATTCCAGAGAAAGCAACAGAATAAAACTTAGGTATAACCCATGTCATCAGTTTATACCTAAGAAAACAAGCAAGTATTTAATTAATGATTATTATATGTGAGCCACTGTACTAAGTATTGATGATACAAATATAAGCAAGCAGGACAGTCTCTGACCTCAAGAAGCTGCTAATTAGGAAAAACAATGTAGGAAGGGGATCTGGAAAAGGATGAGAGGTTGCACTTAGAGTAGAAGTTTAGGATCCAGAAAAGAGAACTTTTAGCTCTACTTTGATCTACATTAATGATACAACAGATAGTACATTGAGTTAAACCCTCAGAACCCTATTCAAGGTAGGACATTAACAAGGTGAAATGTGCCCAAAGCAGAGTGAAAGGCATGATAGAATTCTAAATCACGCTCCAGAAGGATTATTTGAAGAAAATGGGGATGGATAAGCCTAGAGAAAAAGACAGCTTTTGGGAGAGGTGGAGATTTTGGTAGGATGGGAGAGGGAGGAGATGATAGTTGACCACAAGCATTTGATGCACTGACATACTTGAAGACTAAATACAGATCTTTTCTCTTTGCTCCAATTGTCAGAATTGGTAGAAATGAGTCAGTTTACAGAACGACAAGTTTCAACTTCATATTAGTAATATTTTCTTATAATAAGAGTTGTTCAAAGTTGGAATAGGTTGTCTTGAAAAGCAGTGTGTTACTCCTCACTGGTCGTCTTCAAATATTCCTGGAAGAACACTTGTAAGAGAAATTATAGAGGGAATTTCTGTCCAAGTTTGGGTTGAATACAGTGCTCTCTGAGATTTTTGGCTTTCTTTTTTTTTTTCTTTCGTTTATTTATTTATTTATTTTTTTGATGAGGCAATTGGGATTAAGTGATTTGCCCAGGGTCACACAGCTAGGAAGTATTAAGTGTCTGAGACCAGATTTGAACTCAGGTTCTCCTGACTTCAGGGCTGGTGTTCTATCCACTGCACCACCTAGCTGCCCCAATTCTTTGGTTTTCTTATGGTCCTCACTTCAATACTTCAAAGATTGATGAACTCCTTTTTGTGAGCATTCTCTCTACTCATTGATATTACACTCTTTCCCTGTTTTGGTTGTCATAAGTTGTTATGGCCACAAATGATTATCAGCCTCTTAGCTATGCCAGACTTTGTCATGACAACTGAAGGGCCTATCAATAGATACAACCTTGAACTATTTTCAGCTCAGCAGTGCCTAAAAGTACTTGTGTTTCATTCCTTTGTGCTATAATGGGGTATCAGAGTAGAATGATACTGAAGGCTATTGTGAAAAATAGGTTAAATATTGCTTTGGCATTAGGCACTCATCATATGTTTTATAACCATATATTAAAATGACAATTATTACTAACATTTCACTATAAATGTTTTTTCCCTAAATTAAAGTACATCAATCAACTAATGTTAAGTTGAAGGGTACATAAGTAATTGTAAAATTATCAAGTAATCACTTAAATGTCAATGGACAATTTAAAATGGGCTTTTACATTTGAGATTCTTGCCATTCCATGATGATGATGATTATTGTTGCAGTTCTTCCTTCAAAATATATTTTTACAAATTATTTTCAATGTGAACACATTAAGTAATTTAATAGTTTCTCTTCTACTTAAGAAGTAATTGTTAAAAGTATAATTTAAAAGTTTCATCATTCTTCAAATATGTACCATTATTGGACCATTCATGCAAAATAAGAATGCATTTTTAGATACAATGTGTGAATTTTTTTGTTCAATTTGTTATAAGGGGTGATTTTTGTTTTCAAAGTAGCTGAGATTAAAGATTTGTCCAGAATATCATAGCTAGTAAGTTTCTGAGGAAGGAGCTGCCTTCAGGTCTTCCTGCCTCCAAGTCATTGCTCTGTTGTTGAACCACCTTGCTGCCTAGTTCTTTTTTCTTTTGAGGAGAGGGATATGTTTCTTTAACATCATATTTCCTGATATCTGAAAAAGCAGAGAGGGGAATACTGAGTTGGAGATAGAGAATAGAAGAATGTGTTACAAAAGGGAGAAGGAGAGAAGATAATGAACATTAACGAATCCTCTGAAAAGGAAGCAGCTGTTTGCACTCAAAGGAAGGATCATGTGCTTCCAAAGGCGCCATCACATGAGAAGTCATCCAGTAGATTCAAAAAGAAGACACATTCCTAATTTACCACATTGTAAATAATTTTTCTACCTACTTCATAGAGCAATGCACAAAGTGCTTTGTAAACCATTAAAATGTGAATGTGAGATGCTATATAATCACTAGAATGTTCCACCTCTAAGGTGACAGAATAAAGTCAGGAACTTGCCATGATCTTCTCTAAAGCACTTCAAATTTCTTTAAATAATGATTCTAAACAAATTTTAGAGTGTCAGAACACACAAAAGAGACATGCCCCAGTTGATAAGTGATCAAAAGATATGAATTATGCCCAAACAGCTATAAACTAATGCATATTATTTGACTTAATAACATCATCACTAGGCATGAATCCCAAAAATGGAAACTGAGAGGATGCTCATCAATTAGTGAATGGCTGAATAAATTGTATAGGATTATGATGGAATATTACTGTTCTCTGGGAAATGATGAGCAGGATGCTCTCAGAAAAACCTGGAAAGTACTCCATGAACTCAAGCAAATTGAAATGTACTTTTTACAAAGTAATAGAAATGTTATGGGATGATCACCTGTGAATAACTTTGCCATTCTTAGCAACACAATAATTCAAGACTACTCTGAAGAACTTATGATGAAAAATCCTATCCATTACCAGAGAAAGAACTGTTTCTGAAAACAAACATCATCATTTCTCTTCTTCTTCTTCTTCTTTTCCTCCTCCTCTTCCTCCTTTTCTTCTCTTCCTCCTCCTTCCTTTTCTTCTTCTTCTTCCTCCTCCTCCTCCTCCTGCTTCTTCTTCTCTCTTATTTTACTTTATTTTTTCTTGTTTTTTTTAGGGGGAGATCTATATTTTCTTTTACAACATGACTTAGGAAATATTTTTCATAGCTTTACATTATTATGGCAGTAGAGATAAGGGAGAGAATATGGAAGTCAAAGTTTTAAAAACAAATGTACAAAAATTGTTTTAAATGTTGGTGGGGGAAAATAAAAATATTTTTAAAAAAATGTCCCCCTTCTGGACTGAATAGATGTACTTGGGCTCTAGGGATGTGTGTGTGTTAAGCTCCCAAATTCAAATTAGGATACAATTCAATGTCCAATCCAAGAGTTTCATGGATCCCAGCATTAGAAAGTTGAGCATCTTCTTTTACTCAGCCCTATTTGCATTGAATATGAAATAATAGATTCAACACTGGGTGCAACATTTCAGAAGTATTATTGAAAAGCTGTATAACAATAATAGGAACATGATAATGCAGAATCTCGAAATCATGTCATATAAGAATCACTTTAGAGAACTGAGAATGATCAGCATGGAGAAAAAAATTACCCCAGGGGTAAGGAGATGGTGGTCATGATATTGATCATCAAATAACTAAAGAATTGGGATACAAAAGAAAGATTAGACTTTTTCTGATTGGCACTAAAGAGAAGAAAACAGAGCAATGGGTGGAGGCAAATTTTGGCAACTTTTGAAAATCTTTCTCTATGATTAGAGATAACATAAAGTAAAATGTATTACTTTAGAAGGTACTCTTCCCCTTCCTTGAAAGTTTTCCATCATAAACTTGAATACCACACTTCCCTTACATTGTAGAAGGGATTCTTATTCAGATACTGGTTGGACCAAAGATCCTCTTTAGCCTCTCCAGCTCTGATCCTGAGATAAGCAGTCATTGTTCTAACATCCAGTTGATGAATACAGAGACCATTAATGTTAATCTGCAATTAACAAAGAAGTCTGATGTCTTCCAGGAGCATATATTTAGGATGCTGTGGTGAATTATCTAATATTGATGTATCTGGGAACTAAGCATACCAATTAAAGGAATATAGAAAACACTGATAAGGCTTATAAAGTTTTGGGTAAGATGATACTTAGGGGACCAGATTTTTATTGCTTTAGGTGTCACAGTAGAGAGAATGCTAGGCCTGGAGTTAGGAAGATCTGAGCTCAAATATGACCTCAAACACTTACTAGCTTTGTGATCTTGGAATGTTTTTTAATCCTACCTGTCTCCATTTCCTTATTTGTTAAGTGATCTGGAGAAGGAAATGGCAAATCTTTTCTTTATCTTTGCCTCTCAAAGGAGATTACAAGAGTTGCACCAATGGAAATAACTAACCAACAAAATTGAACAACAATAGCAAGAGCTTGGGAAAGAGGCAGATTTAGGAAGAGAACATCAGGTCAAGAAGATTGTCTGACAATGGGATTTGTGTTTCTGTATGGTAGCCTAAAATATGGAAATGAAGGATTCTTGGCCAGAGATTATTCAACTACTTGAATTATTAAAATACCTTCTGTATTCACAAGCAATGTGTTCCAAAATGCTCTTGCCAAATGGGAATCAATAAAACAGTTCTTCCTTTTCTTTCTTCTTTATCCAACCCTTCTAGCAGTAGAAAATGGATATTAGATGCAGAAAACTTGAGGTAACATGGAAAGAGAACATAATATTTTGGACTAAAAAAATGCAAGTTTTTAAGACCAGGAAAGACCTTGAAGATCATAGTCTAATTCTTTGATTTTACAGACAAGAAAACTAAATGTCAGAGAGGTCATAACAAATGCTATTAGATTTTAAAAAGTATTTAAAGCTAATGAAACACTTATTAAAATGATTAAATAATATGCACAAAAATCACATGGCTAATTAATGGCCCAATTAGGCTTCCTTTTCACCTCCCTCCCTTTTGTCCTTTGCATACCACTGTCTGAAATTCTTACCTGCTAATGGTGTAAACCTAACTTTATTGATTAGGTATGGAGCAGCTTTCATTTATTTCATTTTATATCTTTAAAGTTTTATTAAGACTTTGTTTTTTACACCATGATCTAGTCCTTTAGTTACTTGAAGTTACCTGAAGATACTGGTTATTCCCTCACAAGACTTTTAATCTCCATATTAAGCATCCTTAGTACATTCATACAATTCTCACATGGCATGAACATGAGGCCTTCACTTCATCCCTTTATATATGTGTAATTCCACCTTAAATCTCTGAACAAATAAAAGCAGCTAAGCTAAATCACCTTGTGTATCAGAGTATATAAGAATATGTACAATATGCTATATCAGTTGCCCACCACATTTTTTACCAACTGGGGGGGAAGTTTGTTTCATCATCTCTTTTCCAGTAGAAAGACTGGTCACTGAAACTAATATGAATTCAGCTATCTTTTAAGACTTGAACTCAATCTATTTTAGATTCTTAACAAAAGCAATTATTAGGATGTCAGAACATTGATTCTTCAGGTCTCTCTCTATATTATTGGCTTTGAATAACCTCCCTACAATTTCAAATCTCTACCACCAACTGCATTTGTAATGCTTGGATTTGGCTTTGAATAATAAATCAGACTGTTAGGTAAATTAAATTTTATTGTGTTTGTACATTAGTTGCAATGTGGAAGCCACCACTGATATAAAAATCTACTTCTGTTCTCTTATTGCTTTTACAACAACTTGAGGTTGCTCTGTAGAAAATCACATTGACCCATTATGTTTCTTACTGTGAAAGTCAAGAGGTCAGGAATGATTATTTTAATTGTGACTGATGCTTATGGAAACAACACCATGAGGGATAACAGAATGACATAAAAGGCAGAGCAGAATGTCAGAACCTTTTGACACTGGAATGATTATTATCTCTTCTTTATACTGGGCTGCTTTTAGCAACTGCATTAATTAGGAACTCTGCCTAGAAAATACATAAATTCTATTTCCCTGTGCAAAGATTTTTAACTTCATGTACTTTTATTTTTCATCCAAAGAGGATTTAAAGTTATTTAAAAATATTATTCACTGTGCTATTAATCAACATGCTGAGTTAAGTTTGTTTTGAATTATATCATAGACACGAAAGGGCACAGTCTTTGTATTAGGAACAAAGAGAAAACAAGATGAAATGCAGTATGGCCAACTGCAGTGTTATCAAACTCAAACAAAAACAGGGACCACTAAATCATATATAAAGATACCTAAGGGATGCAGGCTGACTTAAAAATAAAGACAAAACATGTTTATATGTTGCTTTTATTTTATCACTATATAAACTTATTAAAATCAGATAGGAACTACATTTAATCTGGTTTAGGCTGTACTCAGGAGTGTTGTGGGCCACATATGGCCCGTAGGCCCTGAATTTGACACTTCTGGCCTTTGCACAGATCTCCCTCATTTAAATCCAATTCACTTGCATGTCATGACATCTCTGTCTGTCAGAGACCACTCTGAGTCTTAGAGAATGAAGGAAAACAACACTAATTTGTTAGTGTGCTCAGTCAGGAAGACCTGCCTTTTAATCTCACCTCAGATATTTAGCAGTTGGATCTTCCTTGATTGTTCCAGGTGGAATTCCCAGGAATACTCTACTACATTACACACAAGTTGCAATCTGCACTAAATTGGGAATTTACCAGGTTGACAAACATTATTGACTTTTTATATATTAAGAAGTTCATGATTTTTTGTTTTAATTTTTTGTTTTCTTTCTTTCTATTTTTGCTGGCCATCACTCATTAATTTAGATTACTCTTCTCTGTGCTTCCAATGAATCTATGGCTCTTTGGAGTTCAGAACACATACATTCCAAGGCTTTCTCCTGAGTTTTAGTCTTATATTTTTAACCAAATAATAGAATATTCTAAATCTCTTAAAACTTCTTTATATGAATGAC
>JAJPUD010001849.1:152412-224641 GCA_023553655.1 Myrmecobius fasciatus | reverse complement strand
TGATTTTCCTCTTTTCTTTTTCTGATCAAATTAACTAAAGGCTTATCTATTTTGTTGGTTTTTTCATAAAACCAACTCTTAGTTTTATTTATTAATTCAATAGTGTTCTTATTTTCAATTTTATTAATCTCACCTTTTATTTTCAGAATTTCCAATTTGGTATTTGATTGAGGGTTTTAAATTTGCTCTTTTTCTAGTTTTTTTATTTGTAACCCTAATTCATTGATCTTCTCTTTCTCTATTTTATGCAAATAAGCATCTAGAGATATACCTTATAACCGCTTTGGCCGTATCCCACAAATTTTGGTATGTTGTCTCATTATTGTCATTCTACTGGATGAAATTATCGATTGTGTCTATAATTTGCTCTTTGACCCATTCATTCTTCAGGATTAGATTATTTAATTTCCAATTAACTTTTGGTGTATTTTCTCCTGGCCTTATATTACATGTGAGTTTTATTGCATAATGATCTGAAAAGGATACATTTGCTATTTCTGCTTTTCTACATTTGATTTTGAGGTTTTTATGCCCTAACACATGATCAGTTTTCATATAAGTTCCGTGAACCCCTGAGAAAAAAGTATACTCCCTTCTATCACCATTCAATTTCCTCCAGAGATCTGTCATACCTAACTTTTCTAACATTTTGTTTATCTCCCTAATTTCTTTCTTATTTATTTTGTGGTTTGATTTATCTAATTCTGAGAGAGCAAGGTTGAGATCCCCCACTAGTATGGTATTACTGTCTATTTCTCCTTGCATCTCTGTTAGTTTCTCCTGTAGGAATTTGGATGCTATACCACTTGGTGCATATATGTTTAGTATTGATACCGCCTCATTGTCTATGGTACCCTTTAGTAAAATATAGTTTCCTTCCTTATCTCTTTTAATTAGATCTAGTTTTGCTTTTACTTGATCTGAGATAAGGATTGCTACCCCTGCTTTTTTTTGTTCACTTGAAGCATAAAAGATTCTGCTCCAGCCCTTTACCTTCATTCTCTATATATCTCTATGTTTTAAATGTGTTTCTTGTAAACAACATATTGTAGGATTCTGGCTTTTAATCCAGTTCTCTATGTGTTTCCGTTTTATGGGAGAGTTCATGCCATTCACATTCACAGTTTAAATGACTATATCTATATTTCCTGCCATCTTATTTACCCAAAGTTATATTTTTCTCTTCCCTTTCCCCTTACTCCCTTCTCCCCTCCCCAGTATTTTATTTTTGATGACCACCTCCCTCTAACAGTCCTCCCCCCTTTAGAACCCTCCCTCTTTTATACACCTTTCCCCTAATCCTTCTATTAATTTATCCCTTTCTTTTCCTCCTTTCCCTCCTACTTCCCTATACAGAGGGCCAAGTTTTGCCCTGAAATCAAATGTGTCTGATATGCTCCTTTAGAGCCCTATCCAATGAGAGTAAGATTTACACAATACTGATCACCCTCCCTTCTTTCCCTCAATTATATTAGATTTTCTATGTCTCCTCATGAGACTTTGCCTTATTTTACCTCCTTTTTTTACTTTATTTTACCTCCTTTCCCCTCCCCCCTTTTTTACAGTATGATATACCTTCCACCTGTAATTTCTTTTCGATTATTATCAAAGTAAAATCAAATTATACCCCCATTCTTTAAGGATACCCCTAGTAGAAATATAGTTCTCGAGAGTTCTTTCCTTTTTACCTTTTTACGCTTCTCTAAAGTTCTGTGTTTGGAGGTCAAATTTTTTCTTCAGATCTGGTCTTTTCATTAGAAATAGGTGAAATTCTCCTGTATCATTAAATGACCATCTTCTTCCCTGGAAGATGATGCTCATTCTAGCTGGATAGCTTATTCTTGGCTGTAATCCAAGTTATTTTGCATTTCGGAATATCTGATTCCAGGCCCTTCTATCCTTCAGTGTGGAAGCTGACAGATCCTGTGTAATTCTAATGACAGTTCCTCGGTATTTGAACTGTTTTTTTCTAGCAGCTTGTAATATGTTTTCCTTGGTGCGATAGTCCTGAAATTTGGCCACGATATTCCTTGGGGTTTTAATTTTGGGGTCTCTTTCAGGAGGTGATCGGTGGATTCTTTCAATACCAACTTTGCCTTCTGATTCTAAAACATCAGGGCAATTCTCTTTCATGATTTCCTGGAAGATAGCATCAAGGTTCTTTTTTTCATTGTGACTTTCAGGGAGTCCAATAATTCTTAAATTGTCTCTCCTGGATCTGTTTTCCAAGTCAGTTGTTTTTCCTAGGAGATATTTCATATTTTCTTCTATTTTTTCATTTTTTTGTTTTTGTTTGACTGATTCTTGAAGTCTTATAGAGTCATTCATTTCAATTTGTTCCATTTTAATTTTTAAGGTATTATTTCCTTCAGTTATCTTTTTTAGCTCCTTTTGTAACTGGCCAATTGAATTTTTTGGCTCATTGCATTCTTTTTCCATTTTGCCAATTTTATTTTTCAGTGAATTGTTGTCTTTTTCCAATTCACTATTTTTATTTTCTAGTGCGTTGGTGACTTTTTCCAATTCACCAATTTTGTTTTTCAGTGAATTGTTGTCTTTTACCAATTCACTATTTTTATTTTCCAGTGAGTTGGCAACTTTTTCCAATTCACCAGACTTATATTCCAGTTTTTCACATCTCTGTTGCAGGGTGATGTTTCCTTCTTGCACTGCTCTCAGTTTATTTCCCCAATCTTCTTCTAGCTCTCTTTTGAGATTCTTTTTGCAATTTTCCAGGTAAGCCTTCTGAAAGGGAGACCAGCTGAAGTCCACCTTTGTGGCTTTATCTGGGATTGTTTTCAAATCTCAGGATCTGGGGACTGCTCTAGTTTCTCTCCGTAAAAGCTGTCTGTGGTGAGAGCTCTCTTCTTCTTGCTCATTATGTTTAGCTGAGGTATCAGTAACCAGCAGGGAATTCTGCAGCCTCAGCAGCAGCAGCGGCAGCAGTGGCAGCAGGAGCAGAGGGGATTTCAATTTGCCCTGGGGCAGTTTGCTGAGTTGACTTCTAGTCTGGGGCTGATCTGGCTAGATCTGCACTAGGACCACACTTTCAGCTGCTCTCAATCCACCCTTTATCAAAGGTAGACCTGCCAAAGCACCTGCCTGCAAGCAGAGCAAAGTGGCCCAAGGGTCTCCCAGGGACTTCCTGCCAGCCTGAAATCTTCTGGTCCTTCCCAGCCCCGGACTTGCACCCCGGCTGTGCCCTGGCGTCTGAGCGCTGGGAGCTGCCCGATACCCTGCCCGTCTAAAACTGACCTCAGAAGTTCTTTCAAAGTAGATATTTGATAGAAGTGTGTTGTAGTCCAAGTGTTTGGTGGAGCCCTCACTCCAGAACCGTTCAGAGGCTCAATTTGTCTGTGTCTGAGGGAAGGTCTCAGGAGCTTACAGAGAACGCTGTCTGCAGTTTGCCATCTTGGCTCCGCCCTCCCAAATATTTTATTTTAATTCACAACAACCATGGAAGGTAGGTGTTATTACTATTCTTACTTTAAAGTTTAGGAAACAGAGGTGGGCAAAGGTTGTCACCCACTAAATGTCACACAGCTAATAAATGTCTGAGGCCAGACTCCAGTTCTAGTACTCTATCCACTGAGATACCTGGCTACCTCTAAGAAAAATCAACAGATTGTTGTTTGCTTATTCACAACCCAATCAAGACATAAAGCCAAATGAGAAATGCTAGTATTCCATTATTAAAATACTTTGGTGACTAGTATCTTTGCTTTTTACCTTCTCATGTAAAAACCAGAAATTTAGAATTGAGTTCAATTACACAAGTCAAATATTTAAAAATTAGTTGCCTTTTTAAAAACCAGTATTTCTAAAGGAAAGATACTTATTTAAACATTGCAAATAGAACTGTATTACAATAAAAACTGCTAAGTTAAATAGACTTCAATCATACCTTTCTTCTACTGCTAATACATATTTAGAGGTATTTGAAAGGAGCTTAATTTAACATATTATCTATTTGTGTGTACTGAGCACTTGTATTTGCAAATGTATTGTGATTCATGTCTTTTAGTTTTGGTTTTCAATTTTGATATTTTAACTCATCTAATTCTAAATGATTTGATTCTCACATCAATTCAGAGACTTCAAGTAGACAATATGGGGGGCTCCACTATACTTTGAAGTAGTATAAGGCCTTTTTAGCTTAAGTGAACTCTGCCCATTTCCTGCATGAAAGGAGACAATAGCCCTTCAAAATTAAATCATGAATAGTTTCCATCAGACACTGGACAGATGCTTTACTTTTGTTAGCAGGCCTATCTATGTGACAGGCTAAGTTCTTCCCCACCTTGTTCCCATGAACAATACTCTTTTTTTTAGTTAATGGTATGTTAATGTTAGTGACACTTCTAAAAGCAGGATGTGTGATGTCCTAATTGATAAAGAATATTTTTGTAAAGGACTGTTCCCTTTCTTACTCTTGCAAATGCATTCTTGAAAATTAGGGTTATAGCAAAGAGAAATTAGAGAAAGAGAAAGAGAAAAAGAGAAAGAAAATATGATTCAGTTGGACACATTTCTGCCCATGTCCTCCTTCAGGGAAGGAGAAATACTCCAAGTGCCAGGCATCTGGTGAGATGCTGGGTCCAAATTGCTCTAGAGACAATATCAAGTAGGATAGTGATTGAAACTACATATCAATGACAGCTTGGTGGTATAGTGGAGAGAACACTTGGATTCATGGCAATTCATCTTCCTGAGTTCAAATTTGGCCTCAGCTATATTACCAGGCAAATCTTGTTTGCCTCAGTTTCCTCATCTGTAAAATGAGCTAGAGAAAGAAATCGGAAACTACTCCAGTGTTTTTGCCAAGAAAACTTCAGATGGGGTCACGGGGAATCAGACATAACTGAACAACAACAACAATAATTACTCAGATCATAAGGAAAAGTTGGTCATTTTGATTTTTTAGCAGCAATATGGATTGTAAAAGGAAACATGCAGCCTCTCTGCGATCTTTGGATTCATGCATAAGAGCTTTCAGAAAAATTCTCAAAAGGATAATTAACATTAGTGACCACCTTCTACAAAGGACATTGGTCTTTGGATGTTGGCTTTTCTATTATTTTGAAACAAGATTCACAGTTGAGGGAATCATCTACTAATAGCCAATGTGGACTGCGATTAGATCCTCTAAGATAGGTTGATTTTTCTTTTTTTTCCTTTTCTAATAAAATAGCGGCCATCCATCATTTCTCCTTTCTTTGAGGTTTGGCTGCAAACCCTTATTCTCTACTTTGTTCCATTTTGGATGAAGAGGAAGTCCTCCCCTTGCCAAGTTCTTTGTTCACATGAACCCATCATTTCCATCTCTTCTCTCTTTCCCTATTTCCCCTACCCTCTCTCTCATTTTTTCTCCTTCCCTACTGTTTGTATTTCTCATTTTCATAGTCAAAATGTGAGAAAAAATTATCTACACTTATTTATTCTACTTCCTCTCCCCCCATTCACTTTCCATTCTTTTCTAATCTGTCTTCTATTTCAACACTCAACTAAAATTTCTTCTCTCCAAAGTTAATATTGTTCTTGTATTAAATATGACACCCATGTTTCTGTTGAAAGATCTACCTCCCTTTCAGGTACAATATGTTTTAACCTAACTGGCATACTTCTCTTACCCATATTTATCATTCTATTCTCTGTCATATCTTAGCACTGACATCCTGGATACACAATCTTCTCCTTCCTCTACTCCTCACCTCTTAGAATCCTTGGGTTCTGCTCAAAGGCTACACTACATTCTACAGAAAACTCTTCCAGATTCCCTTAAGTGTCAGTACTCTGTCTCTCCCTCCTTCAATTATCATATATATATATATATATATATATATATACACATATGTATATATACTTAACTGTTTATATTAAGTATTCCCATAACTGAATGTTAGAATTTCTAATGAAATATTTTTCATTATGTTTTTGTCCCAGTACCTAGGATATTGCTTCATATACAGCAGGAATTTATTAATGCTTGTTGAGTTGGACTGGATTGAATAATATTGGAAAAACAACCATATTAACCCTGATAATCTCTTAATAAATGAAAAAAAAAGACAAAAGAAGTTTCATTTCAAGGAAGGATGACTTACATATTTTCTTTAAAGAAAAGTCTTGGTTAAGTTATCTTCATTTTGTGCTTGAAGGCAATAAGAAACATAATTTAAAGGGATACTTAATCATGCTGCCTTCAAGTACTTATGATGAGCACAGGTGAAAAAATCATCATGGAGAAAATTGTGACTTCTTTGCTAACATTTATTGCACAGGGAAAAACAAACTTTTTCATTAACTTGACAAGATCCACTTCCTCTACCTCTAATCTCTCTGAAACAATATGTGTGTATATATATTTGTACACGCATACACACACACACAAATATGTACACAGAAAGAGAAACAGAGACAGAGACACAGAGAGAGACAGAGACAGAGACAGACAGATACAGAGACCGAGAGAGACACACAGAGACAGAGACAGAGAGACAGAGAGAGACAGAGAGACAGACAGAGAGACACAGAGAGCGAGCGAGACAGAGAATTACAGAAAGACTGACTTAAGGGAGGAAAAAGTGGGCACAGAGAGAAGGTGGAATAAAACTAAAACTAGTAAATATCTCAGATTTGAGAAAAAAGAGAGAAAGATATATAGAATACTTGGAAGCCTCCTACTTTTATATCATGATTTATTTTTTCTTTAAAAAAATCAAAAGACAATAGACATGGTGAACACTAAGCATCCCAAAAATAAAATTACCTATATCTAAAAGGTCAAGAAAAGACTGATTGATGATATTAAATTACAAAAGAATCAAATTATCTGTTTGCTCTGATCACTTTGTTAGAATAATGGTTAAAATCAGCATCAGTATCCCAGTGACCAATCAGGATTCCAGAAAACTCATGATGTAATATGCTGCCCACCTCCTGATAGAAAGATGATAGTTTCAATATACACACACACACATACACACTCTCACACACATTTATTTATTTGGAAGTTGTTTATTTGGACACAATGTAGGAATTTGTTTTGCTTGACTAGACAGGTTCATAATATGTTTTGTTTTTCTTGTCTTCACAATGTGGAAAGGGGCAGGATAGGAGTGAGAAAAAGCAGGTCTTAATTTTAAAATAATTTTTAAAATACATAAGATATAAATTTAAGGGAAAAATTAACACCAAATACAAGAAAAAATATAATATCAAAGAAAGGACAAGATTGATTTCATAGGTATGCAGGACAATGAGAAGATATAGCTCTCCAACTCATCTTGATTTTATTTTGCTTATAAAGGAGAATGTATTTTGGTCTAGAAAATATATAAGAAAATGGCTAATAAAGAATTATTTACCCCAAATAATTATAGAAGTTTAAAAAAAACAACAAAAATCTTCTGCCTTTGATGAATTCGGGCACCACACTCGTTCAGATACTAAGTGACAAATATAATTCTTGAGCCACTATCAGTGACCTTTAAAAGGTCATGAAGTACAGAAGAGATATCATAGAATTAAAGAGCAAATGTCCCAGATTTGGGGGGGGGGGAGGAAGAAAGAAAAATCCAAATGATCAAAAGAAAAAGTATAATAGATATTCCTAATGCCACAAAAAGAAGACTGAGAGCATCAATAATGACCCATATACCCGATTTCTCATCTTTGGAAAATGTCTGAGTATGATCTATAATAATACAAAGGGTCACTTGATTAATATATGACAGGAAAATGAACAAGCTTTCATATTTATAATCACACAATTTACTGAAAGATGAAGAGAATATAAGAGCTACAGAATTGATTCAGTAGAAGAAAATGCAGACTTTTGTTCAACTGGGAACCCCAAAAAAGAACATTTTACTGACATGTTAAGATTACATATAAGCCTTTTTTTTTCAACTGGGAGCCCATGTTAAGATTACATAAGAATTTTTTTTTTTTGTAAACTTCAAATTTTTTTTTCAGTCAATTTCTTTTTATTGACCATTGGCCTCTAAGAACTAAGAAGATAAGAGTGCTGGGCTTGAAGTAAGGAAATCCTGAGTTCAAATCCAGCCTCTGACACTTAAGAGTCATTTGACTTTGGACAATTCACTTAACCTTTTGCCTGTTTCCTTAACTATGAAAAGAGGATAATATTAGCATCTACTTCTCAGGTTTCTTGTGACAAAGAAGTGAGATATTTCTAAGGCACTCAACACAGAATTTGGAACATAGTAGATGCTATATAAATACTAGATATTATCCAAATCATCATTACTTTATTAGTAATATTATCAAATCAGACTTAAAAAGTTATGAATTTACCAAAGGTGTTTACCATTGTCATAAAAGATTTTTAAATAAAATTTAAATGAAAGAGTGATTCCTTTTAGATAGTAAACTCCTTCAAAAGTTTCTATTTGCAGATGATAATTTTATTGTAGGGTCCTCCCAATTAAATACTCTATCATTCAAAAAAGATCAGCCTAATAACACATAGGAAGAAATGAATCGGAAAAAAAATTTCCTGTCCACTTTATGGCATATAGATGAATAGTGAGTCCCCTGAGTCAGTATAGACCAGCAGATGTTCTACAGAGAGTGAACTGAGACCAGGATTGAATTGGAAGATGAGTGGGGTATATTACCTTTAGGAGATCATGCAATGCTGTTAATAATCTTGAGCTTTCCCAGTGAAAAGGATCATCTTTTTAACATCAATGTTCCACATGATGCTCTAGGACTATGAATCATGGAACTCCCCAATCCCAAGGAATTAAAATTACCTGCAATCCAGTGGGTATTGGAGAGACACACAGTCAAAACAAATAAACTGAAACATTTCCAAAGATGATTTAGACTCAAGAAATGACAGAGAGAATATCATTGATGAGTGTAGGGGGAAAAGGGAGGTAGCCATTAAGGAAAAATCAATAGATATCTAGAATGCTAGAGGAGTACTCAAAAATGTAAAATTTTCCCCAGAATATTGGGGGTGGTGCTTCAGTGAAGATCTACAAATGAATATTTACCAAAATTGCACTGGATGGAAAGTTATAGGTAGATTATTGTTTGCATTAATGGAAGAAATACCAACATCAATTAAATCACAGATCTATAACAGCTTTACAGCTTTGTTACAGATTTAAATCCCAGTCCACTGAGTCTCAGCAATATTAGTTGAATTGTATTTGACTTTTCATTAAGTCAATCAATAAACATTTATCAAGCATCTACCATGTACCAGATACTGTGCTAAATACTGGGGTTACAAAAAGAGACAAAAGACCAGCCCTACTCTAAAGGAGTTTACAATCTAATGGGGGAAGGAACATGCAAACAAATATACACAAAACAAGCTATATATAAGGTAAATAGGAAATTGCCAAAAGAAGAAAATCCCTGGAATTAAGAAAGATTGGGACATATTTCTTGTAACAAATAGAATTTTAGTTGGGGCTTAAAGAAGCTAGAGAGATCAGTAGTCAGAATAGAGGAGGGAGAGTGTTCTAAGAATGTGGGGCAGTCAGAGAAAATACCTGGAGCTGAGAGATGAAGTGTCTTGTTCTTGGACCACCTAGGAGTCCATTATCACTGGATTAAAGAGTATATGTTGGGGGAGTAAAGTTTAAGACTGGAAATACAGAATGGAACTAGGTTAAGAAGAGTTTTGAATGCCAAACAGCATTTGTATTTGACCCTGAAGGCAATAGGAAGCCACTAGAATTTACTGAAGGGAGAAGTATGCTATAATTGCATATGCTTTAGGAAAATCACTTCAGTGTTTGAATGAAGAATGAATTGGGGAGGGTAGAGACTTCTCAGCAGACTATTGCAATAATCCAGTTTGAGGTGATAAGGACCTGCACCAGAGGGTGATAGTATCAGAACAGAGAAAATATCATATTTTGGAGATGCTGCAAAGGTGAAATCTATAGGCAATAGATTGGATATAAAAGTGAGATAATGGGGAATTCATTTATAATCCTGAGAGATTGGGGAGAATGATGTTGTCCCTCATCATATTTAATATCTACCCTCTGTACATTTTTATTTATGTTTTATATGGTTTTTATTTACATTTGGGGTTTATGGATAGTTCTCTTCTTGGTTAACATCTATTAATTATTTTCCATGCAGTGTCTGTTACTTTCTGTGGTATCTGATTTAGCAGACGTAGGTGGAAAGTTTTCTCTTCAGCTTTCCATTTAAAATCCTTTGAATTGGATTCATCATGCTCTATGGAAATATATTTTTGTTGATCTTTGTTAAGTGTAGTCTACCTTTTGCCAAGAGTACATTCCTATACTTTAAGCTATAATCTAAAAATGAATGAATGAAACACAATGAGGATAAAAAATAAACATATTAAGTACTTACTATGTGCTAGGCGCTATGTTTAGAGCTGATGCTATGAATACAGGAAAGTAATCACTTCTCTCAACAAGTTTACAATATAGTAAGCGAAGGCAACACAGATAGGAAAATAACTGGGATAACATCACAGAATTGATTTGATTTTTATTCTCAGAGCTAGAGTTGTAAAGCTGATAGGAGTAGAGAAGGATGACATATGTGTAACAGCATGTCTTGGAAGTGGCCCAGTTCTGGGACTCTCCAAAAATCCAAGTCCTGTTGTCATCTACTAAACCATCTTTTTATTTCCCAAATTTGCCTTCCTCTTCTGTACCCCCCAATTTCATTTGGAAGTAGTGATAAAAAATACTGCCTGTAGCCCTATGAAATCTTTTCTTGCCTAGGTTTCATAATTCTTTCGGAGTCTCATTTGTTCTTACTTGAATGGCCCAGAACAGCTGGTACCTTTTTGGATTAACAGTTCTCAGGAACATCCCAAATTAATTATAGGTATTCTGCTGTCCAAGTTTAAGCATAGTCTTTGAAAAATCTTATATCAAAATAGCAAACAAACTTGGCTTAGAGTATTATGCTTACCAAGCATGATGACAAGGTATCTGAATCTCTGGCTAATGTTACATGAACTAAAATTGTCAAAGGATATTAGACAAAACCACCATACTCTGATCACCTCTAAATAATCCCACTGTTAAATTTAGATTTTATATTTTAAGTCATCTTGGCATGTTGTGTCATATTCTTTAAATATGAAGCCTGAGCAAATAAAACCACTCTACAACTATAATTAAGAGGACCGTTTTCTAGCTCATTATGCCATATTTATTCATACCAAATAAAACTGTGTTGACAGGTAATGATTGAATGCAGATACTGACTGTCAGAAAAAAGGGGAATCTTAAATAGTATAAAATGTCAAGGCTTACTGAAAGCAACAGTAAAAATTCTCCTTTAAAGAACAAAACAAAACAAAACTCTCCTTTTATCTCCTTTTTAATTTCTCTTCCATGGGCTGTTTTCAACAGTTAATGTTCAATCACTTCTCCAAATAGGCATTTATTTGGAGCTCCAAATTATCTGACACGATTGACTTTCACCTGAGATCATAAAAAAAGCTTTTTTGACTTTTCCCTATGTGTTTAAACCAAACCTTATGATTAAATCAACAGATGTGTTTGTCAATCAGAAATTCACAAAGATGAATATTTTTACTTGTGTTTTGCATCAATTCATAAATATATTATGATTACATTGATATTAGATCTGAGGTTAGAGCATGTCTGACTTGGGGTTTAGTCTCATTCTATGAAAAAAATCAAAGAACCATGAGTGAATTAGAGAAATAAATGAAAAATTATAAATATTATAGGATCCTCATTAGACTTACTGCAGCACCTGCAGGAGATATAAAGATACTTGACTGACACTAGTAAAAAGCTCTGCCCAACAAAAGTGATAACAATAAGTGAGTGCCATACAATTAACAGCCTTTAAATATTTGAAGGCATACTAATTTCTAAAATATATAGAGAACAGACTCAAATTCATAAGAACTCAAGCCATTTTCCAATTGAAAAATGATCAAAGAAGAGACGATTTTCAAATGAAGAAATTAAAACCATTTTAGTCATATGAAAAGGTGGTCTAAATCATTATTGATCAGTGAAATCCAAATTAAGACAAGGAGGGGATGTGGGAAAACTGGGACACTAACACATTGTTGGTAGAATTGTGAACTGATCCAACCATTTTGGAGAGCAATTTGAAACTATGCCCAAAGGGCTATGAAACTGTGCATACCCTTGGACCCAGCAGTGTTTCTATTGGGCTTATATCCCAAAGATATCTTAAAGGAGGGAAAGGGACCCACATCTGCAAGAATGTTTGTGGCAGCCCTTTCTGTAGTGGCAAGAAACTGGAAACTGAATGGATGCCCATCAATTGGAGAGTGGCTGAATAAATTATGGTATATGAATGTTATGGAATATTATTGCTTTGTAAGAAACGACCAATAGGACGATTTCAGAGAGGTCAGGAGAGACTTGCATGAACTGATGCTTAGTGAAATGAGTAGAACCAGTAGATCATCGTACACAGCAACAAGACTATATAATTCACTTTCCAACAATGAAATGATTGATACCAGTTCCAATGATCTTGTGATGAAGAGAGCCATTTACTCCCAGAGAAAGTACTGTGTGAACTGAGTGTGGATCACAGCATAGTATTTCCATTATTTTTGTTGTTGTTTTCTTGCATTTTATTTTCTTTCTCTTTTTTCCTTTTTGATTTGATTTTTCTTGTGCAGCAAGAAAACTGTATAAATATGTAAGCATATAATGGATTTAACATGGTTTGTTTTTTAACCATGTTTAAAATATATTGGATTACTTGACATTTAGGAGAAGGGTGGAGGGAAGGGGGGGAATTGGAACACAAGGTTTTGCAACATTAAAAAATTATCCATGCATATGTTTTGAAAATAAAAAGCTTTAATGATGAAAAAGAAAAAAATATAAATCATTTTCAATTCTTCATTCTGAAAAAAATACTTGAAGCCCTAGTCTGGATACCTAATACCACATGAACTCACCCAAAATGCAAAAGTAAGTTCCCACTGGGTATAGGGTTTAATAAATTGGGCAAATCTAATCTTATCCACCAAATATTTTATTAAGCACCTATTATATGTTTCACAAATGCATATAATTATTTACAACAATAAAAACAAAAAAATCACAATTACACTTATTTAGGAGAAGTGGGACTAATACATGCCAATATGTTAAAATATAAGTATATTCATGTTAATTTGAGGAGAGAGAAAACACTAGTAACAGGGAAGCTGGGGAAGTGGTATCAGGAAATGCTTTCTATAAGAGATAGCCTAGGCTTTGAAGGAAGCTGGGGATTCCATGAAGTGGAGAAAGGACCACATTCCATACAGAGCAGATGCCTCATACAAAGAAATGGAGAGATGGGAGATGAAAAGCTGAATTTAGTAAAAGTAAGTAATATAGCATTTTGTTACAAATTGGTCAAAATGAAAGCTTCTTAATCTGGAGTTCAAGAACTTAAAAAAATTATAACTATGTCCATATAGTTGATTTCCTGACTAATCCTATGTATTTTTAATGCATTTAAAAACATTTTCTGAGGAGAGGTCTGTAAATTCTACTAGATTGGCAAAAAATATTATGACATAAATAAGATTAAGTACACTCAGTATAAATTTTCTAGTGTTTAACTTATATTTTTCTCCTGTTAGTACAGGGCATCCAAGAGCCTTAGGCTTTAAGGTGTAATGAGATTTTTGGGATATTCCATATATTTATCTGAGAGGCAATATAGTCCAGTGTAAAGGACTCCAGATGGAGAGATCTGGGCTGGTACTCCTGCTTGACACTTACTATCCTTTAAACTTTGTAGGGTTCAATTTCTTCACATAAAATAGGAGAAATAATATTTGCTCCTGTACCTTATAGAGTTGTTATGAGGAAAGTACTTGGAATTGTAACAGCTCTTATAAATATTTCTTAATATTCTGAAAAGGCTAATTCTAGGGGCAGCCATCCCACTTCTGCTTTTGTAACAATGTTGTTTTTACAGGTTGCTTTCATTTCCCGTTCCCACTCCAATTTACAAGCAGAAAATGACCTCCAAACTAATTGAAAATTTGCTTCTAAAAACTGCTCTCAGTAAATTACTCAAAATCCATGCCTAATTAAATATCTAGTTATTTGTCTGTCTGTCTATCTCTCTACACATTATTAATTCCCAGGTGTCTTAGAAGATTACACATTATTTTTGTAGTCCATGGGATAATCAGTGCTCAGTAAATTTAGAACAGATGTTTAGTTCCTGAGTATCTGTTTCTTAAGAAATGATAGACTTTTTGACAGTTGGTTTGTGTTCACAGGCAAGTCCTTAATATTCCTTAGAAACACAGAATTTCAAGGTCATCCATTAAACGCCTTTTTGGCAATCTATTATTGTAATATGCATAGAAGAGGTAAGAACTTTCTTCTGGAAATCCTTCTACTTCTAAATAAAATAGAAATGTAAAAAACCTTATGTATATTGGCAAAAATATCCCTTCAAAATCTATTCTTCAATATGTTAAATTAAAGTGAATTCCATTTCCAGTGTCTGTGACTTGCAAAGTGTCTTCATTTAGCGTCAGTAACATAAAACAACTAAGTCAGGGTTCTGATGTAGGTGCAAATTTAATCTGAAAAATTCTAAAATAAATCTTGATTATGAATTGCATAATCATCTGTTTTTGAGTTGGACTAAGTAGACCACGAGATTCATTGTTAGTCTGAAATTCTGTGAAGAATGAAATCTGCATCTGTGTTTTTGTTATGAAGAACTCATATTAACATTATATCAAACAAGAAAAATTAATTGTTGTTTAAACAACAACAAAAATAGAATGAAGAATATAAAATATTTTAAAATAGGTAATATGTGAATTTGACTGAAACTAAATGCATGAAGGTATTTGCTGTGGACAACATTTAAGGCTACATAAGCTTTATCTCCCACCACTCCATTCTTTCATTTGTGAACTAGCAGTAGTGGAGGGACCACCAAACTTTTATTATGCTGTTTCCTAATCTGTAAAATGAGGACAATACAGCACCTACCTCTCATGGATATTGTGAGGATCAAATGAGATATTTGTAAAGAACTCTGAAAAACCTAAATCTCTATAAACATATCAACAATTACTATCTGTTCAAGTAGTTTCAAGTACCATCTAAATAAAGGGGTCCTTAATCTTTTTTTGTCATATATCAGTTTATCACTCTGGTGAAACCCATGGACCCTTTTTTTACAGCAATACTTTTAAGTGCATATATATATGTATATATATATATATATGTACACAGAGGAATACAAAGGAAACAAGCATTTTTTTAAATGTCAGTGTTCTAGTTTTATTATAAGCACTTTACAAATATCTCATTTGATTCTCACAACAACCTTGAGAATTAAGTGCTATTATTATCTCCACTTTACAGTTGGGGAAGCTGAGGCAGACATAGGTTAAATGACTTTCCCAGGGGCATACAACTAGTATATCTAAACCCAGTTTTGAGTTTTGAATTCAGATCTTCCTTATTCTAGGTTTAGTACTCTAATTCACTATACCACCTAACTTCCTCCTTCATTTAGCTTTGGTAAGTAAAATAACCAAGTCATAATTCAGTATTTTTCTTTAAGTAAAAAATTCACTTTAAACAATTTTCAAGTAAATCTTGGCTTTGTTTTTCTGTAAGTGTTTAGCTTTGGGGGGGACTGGGTCACTTATGTCACTTTCAATTCTAAGATACTGTGAAGAATGAAATTATATCTATGTTTTAGTTGTGAAAAACTTATATGGAGGCTTCGGAGAACAAGAATGCAACTTTGATTAAAAAAATAAAATTATGGATGAAATTGAGTTTATTTCAGTAGACATTTACATGGATTTGACTGAAATTACACGTTATCCTATTGAGTGACTGGGATCCAAGTAGAAAAAAAGTAGTACTGCAAATTTCTATTTGTCCCCTTCTGACTCTCTTCATACTTCCACAGTATGCATTGCTTTCAGTTTTGTTGGGCTTTGAAAATACAAGGAGGTGAGAGGGGAGAAAGGAGGAGGAAAAAAGGGGAGAAGAACTTGGGAGGGGAGAGAAGAGGAGGAAAAAAGGGGAGAAGAACTTGGGACAAACAGAAGGAAGTGAAAATGCTCTATTTGGTTTGATTTTAAGGCATTTTTGAATGTAAGCTGAACCCCTAAAGTAAGATCTTTCAAGAACAAAAACTATATACATATTAGTCACATTTAAGTTTTATTAATAGAGAGTTATAAGGTAAAATCATATTAAAGCCACCAAAACAACTATGCTTTCATTTACCATGTTCAGATACTTGGTCCAAAGAGTTAACCATTCCTTAAGAAATAGCTTACCTTATCATAATACCTTAGATCTGCACAGACTTTGGCTTCCCACACATTATCTATTTTGATAAGTGCCCCAAAAATGCCACCTGGGAAGAAAAGAACCTTTAAATTGTTCAACCACTGCAGGGATCCTACTTTGCTCAGAGCTTTGTATTATTGCCTCTTAGAAAATTACCAAATTCTGGTCCCTTGCAGCACATTCTAGTTAAAGTGGAGCATTGTCCTTTATTCTGTGCTCCAAGACTATCTTGTCAGCTAAGTATAAACCCTTGAATGAACGTAAGCCTTTTGAATTTTCCTAACTTTATTTTTCACCAGCTATTTAAAAACTGAAACTGAATTGAAAAAAGGCTGATTTTGAGTTTGCAAAAAATAGTTAAGAAGATGTTGATTCACTGTGGAATTTTTACAATGTGGAGAGGATGGAATGTAAATACATTCAGAACAAAGCTGTTAAAGCCTTGTACATTCCTTGTCATGTATCAGGTTGTTTCTCTTTCCCTTTCTCCCCTTTCACCACTTTTTCCTTTCCAGTTCCCCTCCCCTTCTCTATCCAACTTCATCCTTGTCTTCTTTTTCCCCTGATTTCATCAGAAGCTCTAGTGTGTATTAAATTTCTTCCACCTATGCAGATTGGCAATTTGTCTGCAATTCAGCCTCAGACATGAGTAAAGCAGCAATTTGTTTTGCCTGACTATTCATTCTTAGAAGAAGTTCTGTTTTTCTGGCTTTCTCAGTGGGTTGAGAAGAGAGAATTAAGAGATAAAGAATTTGGAAGTGAAAAAATAAAATTATTATTATTATTTTTAAGTTTACAATCTTAGTTGCATGGGGCGAGACTTGAACCTAGTTCTTCTTTACTCCAAGACTGGTTTTCTATAACATCAAACTGCCTTTCATTCATGTCTCTATGTCTTTTATGTACACATAGAAACTTAAATATTATGCATATATATTAACACATACAACTGGTAGCACAGCTTGCTAAAGAAAGAGTAACAAAAATTATGCCTCCAAAATTATGGGCTTATAGAGGGAATAGCAATTCAAATAAACATAAATTAATTAGAAAAAAAGATTTTTTTTGCTCTTCTGCAGACACTATGCTTTTAATAACTACTTTGAGAGATCTGTGATTTCATTGGTAAGGGTACTCCCTCTGTGTTGTCAATCCCACAGTTTCTATACCTTAATAAATGGTCTTCATGAAATGCTGTGGATGAAAAAAAAAATCATCACTTGTTGAGCAACCCTCTGTTGTTGAGTGTCTCTGAAGTTTGTTGCCTTTGACAATGGATATCAAGTCTTTGGGGGAGAATTATACTAGTTTGGGATTTGGCAAAAAGTCACTGGGATAGTCTTTGAGAACCTAAGGTCATCTCTATAACACAATGACTTCCATGGAGTTCTTTAAAAATTATCTGAAAACTTTTAATGGGTATTACAAAGAGATATTAGCTAACTTGTTTTAATGCCATGAACTATGATTCTTTGGCATCATTACACAAGACCCAATTTCAATAAAATCCATATGCTTAGATCTTGGAAGTAGTCTTACCCAGTAATTCTGGCTCTCTCCAGGGGAGGAGAGAGTAGTCTGGATTTCTAATATGGTTTTCCATAATGGGAAACTCATTTCAGAGGAGTTTTCCATTACCTGATTAATAGATAACTGAACTTTACCATTTGAAATGACTCTTTTGAGTGTCTAATAGTGAAAGTTCAATATATCTTTGAAGTATTAGAGAAGATTTTTAGGGAATAAGAAAGTGATGATGGCTTATTAAATCTAATTTGAATGGAAGATAATATTGCTTAATGGTCAGATCACTGTTCTAAAAGTAAGAAAATATGAATTCTAACTCTGGTGCTACCTTGGACTTTGGACAAATCACAGCTTTAGGACTGTGGGCCTTGGCTTTCTCATCTGTACAATGAAAGGACAAGAGCAGATACTGCCAAAGCCACTTTCAATGCTACAATGCTATGATTTTAGATTTAAGTTAGTTCTTCATAATTTATAAACTTTGGGGTTTCAATCTCCCCTCTGACTTTGATAAGACATTACCCCACAAATTTCTTTACTTTCTACCCTGGTTCTTCATAGTACAAACTGCCATATACGATGAGAGCAACTGCTTTAGGAAGGAGAAAGCATTTGTTTAATCTTGCCCTGAGAGCTTGTAACAATTTTGTGAATTAGTGGGAACTACTCTTATCTGGCTTACTGACATAGAACAGCTGGAAGAAATGTCCTAAGAGGCTCATATATACTCTTGGCTAAGGGGTTGGCCAAGCATGGTGATTGGTTCATACTTGGTCCGCTACTCACCATCTGTGACAGTGAGGCTGACTGAAATGATGCTGGCAAGCATCCTCCTCCATATTCATGGCTAGCTTTATTCCACTTGCATGGGATGCACCATTTCAGATTTCTGGCTCCAACTGCGGCTGTGAAACTATTTCTTCAGAGCACTCTGGTGCCATTGATGATGTTGCCAAACACCCAGGCAGATTTCAGAGCTGTGTTAATCAATGAATGTCTCCTAAAGAGCCAGGCACATAAATGAGTTGGCAAGTGGCGCTCCAGAAACATCACATGAATGGATGATGGATTTTGAGCTTTCATTGGCCAGAGTATCTCCAGTGATAAGATCACAGATTTGCTGAAGCACTGATAATTAAGAAACACATTTCTGGCATCTTCAGAACCAACAGGTCACTAGGTCTCTAGGATTAGTTAAAACCCAAAAAAGAGATTCTCTTTTGAAGCCATATAGTAGGAGATAAAATCCTAACAAGATTTTATATGCTTTTTAAAAAAATTGGTAATGGAATATTATATCAATTTATTTAATACATAAGTTAAGAACCTCTGAAGGAGGCATATTTAAGCTAAGTAAGGATTTAGTTGCAAACTAACAAGTCAGTAACTAAATAAAACAAGTCAAAGAATAGTTAACTGAGTCTGGGCTGTGATTGGCTTCACAAAATGCTGTTTCTGGGAACCATTTTTTTAAAGCTGCTGATCTAATGTTAATAATATGGTCCCATACCTCCCCACACTCCCAACCCCCATTCAGCTTACTGAACCACATGCTACTGCTGTCCCAGGGCTTCCTAATTAGTCATATGCCAGGAGGTAAAACTATCAAATGATTGAATGAACATGCATTACAAGGGCATTTTTTATTGTTGCCATTATTATTTTAAGCTTATGCAAATCCAACACAGTGTCATTACAATGTTATAGCCAAATGTAATATAATAATCTATAATTAGGTTAGAAATTTGCTAGGATTATGCAGCCAGAAGTACCATTTACTAAATTATGAAAATCTGGTAGAACCCCAATTCCATAATCTATTCCTCATCCTGTTAGCTGTCAATCATCTCAATTCAGTAGTTTATATACATTGCCTCCATGTTCATAACATGCATTTCTTATTATCCAATTTAATCCCTATCCTCACCATTCTAAAGAAACTTCTCTCAAAAGTTGATAGTTTTCTTCTTATCAATTCCAAAAATTTGTTCTATCTACATTTGAAGTTTTCTCATCTATGAAACTCTTTTCTCTATTGGAATCTAAGAAAAGGAAGATAGTCTTTTCCTCTATTCTTCTTTTTTCTTTTGCCTCCTCACCAACTGTGTTTATTTCCCTAAGCTTTAGTCCTTCATTATAATCTCTTTCTTCTCTGTAATCTCTCTTTCTTTGGGGAGAATTTTTTTCTTTTCCATTGCTTTAATCTCTGTATAATATCATTTTGTTAACTATATCATGTTCCTAACTGATAAGTAAATATTTATTGAGCATTTACTATCTGAGAGGGATTATTATACATGCTATGAGGGATGGAAAAAAGGTATAAAACACACCACCTCTTCTCAAAAATACTTTCCAATTTAAATGGGAGAAATAAGAAATAAAAATTTAAAATTATATCAGCCAAGAAGTCAAGAAGTGCTAAGTTCCTATTTCCTGTTTAAGGAAAAATACTAGTCTTCAGTTTACAAAACTGACATTCCTTGAGCTCCATGAGTGAGCAATCCCTGTCCACTTCCTAGATTCTCTGTGATAATTTGGTTCTAAGGCAGTTCTAGTGGATTAGAATTCCATAGTTTTATCATTACAGTTTGATTACAGAAAATCTTACTTACTCATTCAGTAAGAATACCGACAATTTCCATCAAGAGTGTCCAAGGTCTTTTTTATTTCCACTTATATAATAATTCACATATTTTTTTTCTGATTTCTACAATTAGTTGTAAGCATCTTGAGGATAAGAACTGTGTGTTAGATTCATAATGGAATTTTCCTGGGATAGAGATCATCAATATATATAATTTAGTCCTTTTTAGTTCCCAAAGAATCTAAGATTCACCTACAACAATGAATTTTAATGACACAGAATCATCCCAAGTTACAACAAATCAGAGTTACACCCTGAATTTAAAACACAGAGTTTCTTGTGGCATATATCAAATAGTTTGTTATTCTTCCAGAGTAAACCACATACTTATTCATATCATAATATTTTTACCTTCTATCATTAGAAATTGCCAAGCTGCCACAGTGATTAGGCAATCCCTTCTTCTTCCTGTCAAATTACTTTATCGCAACAATCACATCATACTTATGAATATACAGCACAGCAATAAGTTTGTGTTTGCAGAAATAAGACTTATAAATATTCATGGAGGAACAATGAATGATGAATGGATTGATGGATGGATAGAAGGATAGATGAATAAAAGTTTTTTTTTTTTTTTTTTTTTAGCAACATTAAGAGGCAACTTCGTAGTAAAATTAGAAGGCTGGACTCAAATTCTACTCCTGACACATATTAACTGTGAGACCATGGATAAATCACTTAAATTCTTAATGTCCCAAGCAATTCTCCTTAATTATAGACTCTAGAGGAATTGCTGATTTGTCTTAGTGTAAGGAACATTGGGAGTTCCTTACTAAAGTAAAATCAAAAGTCCACATAAAAGAAACCAAGATGAACTAAGACACATTTAAAACCATGTAAAAATTGTAGCCTTTATGGTTGGGAATTCAGAGGAAAGACTGCAAACTTACATTGAGCAAATAATTGATAGAGAGCAGGCAAATTATAAAATCATTGATATTCACCTGGAAAGGACTACAAAGGCCATTTTTTTTCCTGATTTCCTCCTTTTACAGATGAGAAAATTGAGTCCCAGGGAAACTAAGTGATTTGCCCATACATAGTAAGCATCAGAGACAGAATTTAATGGAGATCCTCTGATTTCATATTTGATGCTTTTTCTACCGTACTACTGCAGCTAGGGGACTCCCTCCTCCTTCTTTCAAGGCTTGTTGATGTTGCTCCTGACAAACTTTTAAAAGATTGCCATTGTTAGAACATATCATATCTCTGTAAGGATGCCAGTCCTGCTAGAGAGAAAGACAACAAAAGGATCTTGTTATAATGGTGATTCCCCAAAGTTTACTGTTTCATTTGATGGCATAGTCACACCATGAAAAGACTTCTTTTCAATACCTGGAGAACTGTATAAGAGACCAGCCAGCTCTTGTTCCATTGCAGTAGTACAATAATTATTTTTAGTGAATGAGGAAAATAATAATCAAGATTGATTCAAATAGAAGGGGAAGTGGTACTTCAAAGAGAAGCAATATAATATTATTTCAAAGCCCTGCTATAATAATCTTTCATTGGCACAGCCACCAATACTGTGAGATAGGCAAAGCATGTGTCAGCCCATACAAAAGAGGAAACTGAGATTCAAAAAGATGAAAAAGATCACAGTTTTACAACATAAAAGAAATTTATGCAGTGAAGAAATTGTTTGATCAATTTTATAACTGGAGATAAGACAAGAGAAGTCACAATTGATCCAGGTCACAGAACTAATTAATATCCATTTACTGTGTGCCAAAAGCAATCTGTTCCTCTCTATCATGCTTCTTTCTCAATGTAAGTGACCAATAATACTATTGATCTTCTTGTATTTGTTTACAAAAGTTTACTATAAAATATTTATTCCAAATCATTTTATACTAAATTTTTCCTTATGGTAAAGGCAGGTATATGGAAAATTTTGTTTTAGTCATTCACTTTTTTTCAATCATATTTGACTCTTCATTACCCCATTTTTTGGGCAAAGATAATGGTACAGTTTGACATTTTCTTCTCCAGATTGTTTTACAAGTGAGGAGGAAAGTGAGGTAAACAGTTAATTGGCTTGCCCAGAATTACACAGTTAGGAAGTATCTGAGGCCAGATTTGAGTCTTTCTGACTTCAGGTCTGGCATTCTATTCCATATATCATTTAGCTTCTGATGGATGAATTTGAGACGTATTTCTTATGCACTTTACAATATGCCAAGTATTGTGGATATAAAAGTATATAATCTCTTTCTTTTAAGAAACTCATGCTTTAATTGGTGGATATAACACAAGAAAAAGACTTCAGCTCTACCATGGTGGGAAAGGCCTAACTGTAGGACTGATGGCAAAGCCCAAGAGTTCTTAGAATGCTTTGACTTGGATAGAAGTAAAAAAGACAAGTTACTGAACATTTTTAAATCATTTTTTATGTATCAGGGACCACTCCTAGTTCTTGGAATAGAAATACAAGCAAAGAAATAGTTTATACTCTCAAGACCATACATTCTTATGAGGGGAGCAACACACAAAAACTGACTGAGATGTAAGTAACATGGGTAAAGGGTAGTGTGGTGGGAGAGAGGGGAGGATCTGAAGCCCAGAAAGTAAGGAGCAGAGTCAAGAGATGAAGGCTAATTGTGCTGGACCCCTCTCCAAAATGGAAGCCTCTAGGGCAAGGAACTGGAGACTGAATGGATGCCCATTATTGGGGGAATAGCTGAATAAATTATGGTATATGAATGTTATGGAAAATTATTGTTCTGTAAGAAGCAACCAGCAGGATGATTTCAGAGAGGCCTGTATTTATTTATATTTATATAATTTTTATGATTTTGTGATTTACATGAACTGATGGTAAGTGAAGTGAGTAGAACCAAAAGAACATTTTATGCAGCAACAAGATTATGTGATGATCAACTGTGATGTACTTGGCTCTTTTCAACAATGAGGTAATTCAGGCCAATTTCAATAGACTTGGGATGGAGAGAGGCATCTGCATCCAAAGAGAGGATTATGGGGTCTAGATGTGCATCACAATACAGCATTTTCACCTTTTTGTTTGCTTGCTTGTTTGTTTTTTCTCTCATTTTTTTCTTTTTCATCTGATTTTTTTGTGCAGCATGATAAATACAGAAATATGTTTTTAAGAACTGCACATATATTAGATTGCTTCCTGTTTAGGGGAGGGGGGAGGAGAGAAGGGAAAGAGAAAAATATGGAAAAAAATTTTTATAAGGGTGAATATTGGAGACTTATCTTTGCATGTATTTTTTTAATAAAGCTTTTTATTTACAAAACACATGAGTGATTTTTCTACATTGACCTTTGCAAAAACTTTTTTTCCCAAACTTTTCCCCTCCTTCCCCCACCCCACCCCTAGATGACAGGTAATCTAATACATGCTAAATAGGATAAATTATATGACAAATACAATACATGTATACATATCTATACAGTTATCTTATTGCACAAGAAACATCAGATCTAGAAAGAGAAGAAGAAAAAAAAACAACCTAAGAAGGAAAACAGAATGCATGGAAATATTCACAGAAAGCGTTAAAATGCTGTGTTGTGGTTCACTCTCAGTTCCCACAGCCCTCTCTCTGGATGTATATGACTATCTTCATCGCTGAACAACTGGTTTGAATCACATCATCATTGAAGAGAACCATGTCCATCAAAATTGATCATCGTATAGTCTTGTTGCTATGTATAATGTTCTCCTGGTTCTGCTGATTTCACGCAGCATCAGTTCATGCAAGTTCCTCCAGGCCTCTCTGAAATCCTCCTGTTGGTCGTTTCTTACAGAACAATAATATTCCATAACATTCATATACCATAATTTATTCAGCCATTCTCCAATTGATGGGCATCCTTTCAATTTCCAGTTTCTTGCCACTACCAAAAGGGCTGCCACAAACATTTTTGCACATGTGGGTCCCTTTCCCTCCTTTAAAATCTCTTTGGGATATAGGCCCAGTAGAAACACTGCTGGGTCAAAGGGTATGCACAGTTTGATAACTTTTTGAGAATAGCTCCAAATTGCTCTCCAGAATGGTTGGATCCGTTCACAGTTCCACCAACAATGTATCAGTGTCCCAGTTTTCCCACATCCCCTCCAACAGTTATCATTATCATTTCCTGTCATTTTAGCCAATCTGACAGGTGTGTAGTGGTATCTCAGAGTTGTCTTAATTTGCATTTCTCTGATCAATAGTGACTTGGAGCACCTTTTCATGTGACCAGAAATAGTTTCAATTTCTTCGTCTGAAAATTGTCTGTTCATATCTTTTGACCATTTATCCATTGGAGAATGGCTTGAATTCTTATATATTTGAGTCAATTCTCGATATATTTTAGAAATGAGGCCTTTATCAGAACCTTTGCATGTAAAAATATTTTCCCAGTTTACTGCTACCCTTCCAATCTTCTCTGCATTCATTTTGTTTGTACAAAAACTTTTTAACTTGATATAGTCAAACTTATTTATTTTGTGATTAATGATGACCTCTAGTTCTTCTTTGGTCACAAATTCCTTCCCCCTCCACAGGTCTGAGAGGTAAACCATCCTACATTGTTCTAATTTGTTTATAATATCATTCTTTATGCCTAGATCATGAATCCATTTTGACCTTATCTTGGTATATGGTGTTAGGTGTGGGTCAATGCCTAATTTCTTCCATACTAGTTTTCAATTATCCCAGCAGTTTTTGTCAAATAGTGAGTTTTTATCCCAAAAACTGGGGTCTTTGGGTTTATCAAACACTAGATTACTATTGTCATTGAGTATTTTGTCCTGTGATCCTAACCTATTCCACTGATCCACTACTCTATTTCTTATCCAGTACCAACTAGTTTTGGTGACCACTGCTTTATAATATAGTTTTAGATCTGGTACAGCTAGGCCACCGTCATTTGCATTTTTTTCATTAATTTCCTTGAAATTCTTGACCTTTTGTTTTTCCAGATGAATTTTGTTGTTATTTTTTCTAGGTCAGTTAAATAATCTCTTGGGAGTTTGATTGGTATAGCACTAAATAGATTAGTTTAGGTAGTATTGCCATCTTTATTATATTCACTCGACTTATCCAAGAGCACTTGATGTTTTTCCAATTGTTTAGATCTGACTTTATTTGTGTGGTGCATGTATTTTTGAAAAATAAAAAAGCTACTATAAAAGAACACAAAAAAATGGAGGCCCTTGGAAGGAAGAAGGAAGCTTCTATGGAAGAGAAATATTTCAGGGTGAGGTGATACCAGCCAATGAGTGAAATTTCAGGAAGATAGGCAATTAAGAGTGTGGTAGATTCTATATAAAGATAGAAGCAGATCCAAGAAAGGAGGTCTTTCTAGCTTGGCCCAGAATACTCATTTCTATTATGGAAAAAAAACACCTTGGAACCTTTAGCATGAGAGAAATTATTTTTCTATTATATTAATAATCAATAATTAAATTAGTATTTAAGGTAATATCCTTTAGGCACCATTTAGGCACCAGCCCCCCTAGAAGGTCAGTTGGCCTTTGAAAGATAAGACTGATTGATGAGATTGCCCTAACTCTTTGAGAACATGTTCCTCAATCTTAGGCCAAATCCATCTAACATCTTACTTGTTTGAGTGAATTCTTGTCCCAAGAAGAACAGAACCTGTTCTTATATCTATTTATTAGAATTTAGGGTCATCTATCCCATAAATGAGAAAACCAACCAAAGTAGTCTAGAAAGTCAGATTTCCCTGTCCAAAGTGCTGAAGGAGAAGAATCCTTTTTTTCCAAATTAAATTTATTTCTTTATTTGTTTTTCATACACAATGTTTTATGGATCATTTTTTGGAGAGAAAAATCAGAGAAAAAGGGAAAAAGCATGAGAGAGGAAAAAACACAGAAAAAAGAAGTGAACATAGCATTGCTGATTTACATTAAATTTCCAAACATTAATTTCCATAGTTTTTTTTTTTTCTGGATCTAGATGGCATTTTCTATCCATAATCTATTAGGATTGCCTGAACCCACTGAACCACTGAGAAGAACCAAATCTTTCATAATTGATCATCACACATTCTTGCTGTTGTTGTGTACAATGTATTTCTGGTTCTTCTTGTTTCCCTCAGAATCAGTTCATGTAAATCTTTTCAGGACTTTCTAAAGTCAGCTTGTTCATCATTTTTTGTAGAACAAATATTCCATTACCTTCATGTAACACAACTTGTTCAACCATTTCCCAATTGATGGACATCCACTCATTTTCCAATTCTGTTACTACAAAAAAGGTGCTAGAAACATTTTTGCACATGTAAGTTCTTTTTTTTTTTCTCCTTTATGATTTCCTTGAGATAATCAAGAAGTGGCACTGATGGATAAAAGGGTTTCCACAGTTTAATAGTCCTTTGGGCATAGTTCAGATTGCTCTCCAGAATGGTTGGATCATTTCACAACTCCACCAACATTGTATTAGTGTCCCAGTTTTCCCATGTCCCCTTCAACATTTATCATTACTTTTTCCTGTCATCTTAGCTAATATGAGAGGTGTGAAGTGGTATCTCAGAGTTGCTTTAATTTGCATTTTTCTAATCAATAGTGATTTAGCACATTTTTTCATATGATCATAGATGGATTTAATTTCATCATCTGAAAATTACCTGTTCATATCTTTTGAACATTTATCAATTGGGCAATAACTTGCATTTTTATAAATTTGACACAATTCTTTATATGTTTTAGAAATGAAACCTTTATCAGAAACACTGGCTGTAAAAAAAATTTTTTTGCCAACTTTGTAGTTCCCTTTTAATCTTCTTTAAATCAAATTGCCAAATTATTTTATAGAATAGTGAAAATTCATCTGGAAAGATAAAAGGTAAAAAATATTGTGGGAATTAATGAACAAAATACAAAGGATAGTGACTTAGCAGTACCAGACCTAAAACTACATTACAAAGCAGCAGTCATCAAAATCATTTGGTACTGACTAATAAATAGAGTGGTAGATCAATGGAATAGATTAGACACACAAGAAACAATCTAGTATTTGATAAATTCTCAAACTCCAGCTTCTGGATTAAGACGTCATTATTTGACAAAAATGCTGGGAAAACTGGAAATTAATATATCAGAAATTCAGCATAGATCTACATCTCACACCCCATACCAAATTAAGGTAAAAATGGGTATATTATTTGGGCAAAAGGGCAATAAATACCATAAGCAAATTGGGAGATTAAGGGGAAATTTACCTACTAGATCTTTGGAGAAGGGAGGAATTTATGACCAAATAGGAACTAGAGAAAATTTCTATCTCTTGCTGCTGGGTTTTGTCAGTAACATAAAGAAATACTGATGATTTGTGTGCATTTATTTTATATCCTGTAACTTCGCTAAAGCTGTTAATTGTTTTGAGTAGGTTTTGGGATGATTTTCTAGGAGGGAGAATCTTGTGATCAAGCCATGTTCTCAGCAGGAGGAAGTGAAGATTCCTAGTCTATTTGTTCATTAAATGTCCCCTGAACAGAACTGCTTTTCACTTGTCAGGGGCATTCCCTTCTATGAAAGTATTTAAGACTTTAAGCCTCTCCATGGTTTTGTCTTTGATAGGAGTGAAATCACTGAATGTCAGTTTATTGATTATTAGCTAGTGTAATTAATAAATTTATTATTAATCACACAAAGGCTGTCTCTTGGGATTTTTCATTCATCACAAACAATAAAAAGAACGCTTTACTATATATCTATGTATATATAAAATGCCATGGAATGATGGAAAGAGCATGACAGCTGAAATCAGAGTATCTGAATTTGAAGCCCAATTCTGCTATCTGTAGTCTATGTAACCATGTAACTTGAAATAGTTACTTCTTTTGACCTCAGTTTCCTTATTTTAAAAATAATAAGGCTTCTCAGGCCCTTTCTAGGTATAAATCTATTATTCTGTCAGCCTGTGGAGGAGGATACTGAATTGGAAGGTTTTTCAGAGATCATTCAGTCTACATTCTTTATTTTTATATATGATAAAACTAGAATCTAGATACATTAAGTCACAAATCACAAAGGAAAAAAAGCTTTATGGAATCGTGGAGTCACAAAAATGTTATTTCATTTTTTTTAAAGATTGAAGAGACTTGTTCATGCTTATACACAGCAAGACAAAAAATCTAGTAGATATAGAGTTATGTTGTGGAGAGATATAGGGGTTATGGAATGAACAAGTTTCAGAGGAACACAATAGGAATGAGATCAAAGACAAAAATAAAGGAGTCATGCTTGGAAAGTACAGACCCACATCTTTGGCATGTACTGAAGAAAAAAAAAAGGAAAATTGAGGATAATGAAGACTACAGTTGGTTGTGAGCAGAGAGAACTGATTATGAAAGGCTTCTATGATTTTAGTCCAGTAGGAGGCAAGGTCCTCAAATAAGAAAAGAGGAGAAAAATTGATAGCAAGTTTAAATAGAGAAGATACATAGGACAATTATTACAGAAAAGTCTATTCATTAGTGAAGCTTTTGGTTATATTTATAAACCCAAGGGCTCAATCCAATCTGATCCACATTGATCAATCACTGAATCTGTGCAGGTGATTAGGATATAAAACACAACACCAAAAAAAACTAGTCCTTGGCCTCAAAGAGCTTACATTTTACTGGTATAAACAACATATATTCAGATGAGTGAAAATAAAATATATAAGAAGTCCTTTCCTCTACATCAGAGGTGTCGAATATATAATGTAAAACACTCTAAAGGGTAACACAAATCAGATTAAAATATAATTAGGAAATATTTAATAAAATAAATAAAAATTCAATAAAACCTAAATAACATTACATTTTAAAATTCCCTTATAAATATGGTTTAGTGGCCTTAATGTCAGGTTCAATTTGATGCTACTATTCTACAATTCTTTCTACCTATCCATTATCACATGTTTTGTTATCTCTATAATAAAAATGGGTCACTCATATTTTCATTTCTTTTGCTAAAAAGAGTGGGTGATCTCAACCAGTTCTAAATGTCAGGGTATTTTTATACAGTATTCATGTCACATTTAATTATCTCAAAAAGTGCAAGAGTATTTGGAAATAAGAAATAAAAAAATGAAAACTCTAATTTCCCAGAAAGTCAAATATCCATGCTTAAAATACTCACAATAGGCCTGTTTGTTTCCTGTAGGTGATAAATTTTTATGTAGATTTTGAGGGTATTATGAAGAGCACAATCCATTGTTGAATATACTAGTTTGGCTTGACCAAGTGTGGACCATCACTTAGGAACAGTAGGGACTCAAATGAGATAATGGTTACAAAGCATTTTGCAAACTTTAAAGTGCTATATAAAGGATAGTTATTATTATTTTCTTATTAGCCTATCATTCCCCCATCTGGTTATGGGACTTTATTCCCTGATCTTTGTTCTGTACTCTGTTGAGCTCAAGAAATGTTTAAGCTACTATTTTGTTCTGTGGTTTTTCAGTCATATTCAACTCTTAATGACCCTATTTGGGATTTTCTTGGCAAAAATGCTGGAATCATTTGCTATTTCCTTTTCCAGCTTATTTTCCAGAAAAGTTTATAGAGTAATATAAAGAGGGTACAATAGATAGAGTGCTGGGGCTTAATTGGCTTCAGACACTTACTGTGTAACCCTGGACAAGTTAATTAGCCCTGTTTACCTCAGTTTCCTCATTTGTAAAATGAGCTGGAGAAGGAAATGGAAAACTAATATCTTTGCCAAGAGAATCTCAAATGTGCTCACAAGGACTCAGAAATAATTGAAAAACAATGCAGAAGTATATTAGCTTTCTGAGGAAAAAAGGTTGAACTTACATTGTTAAGTTTAATCAGCATTATTAACACTTTCAAAAGCTATTTAGGGGTGACATTTGCAAATCCCTGCTCAAGACCATTCAGAAGCATTAGGACTGTCATTGCTGATTTAGGCAAATTTAATTACAAAGAAAGGAATTTGTGGCATTACCTTTTATATTCACAAAAAACAATTAAATTCAACTCAATAAGCATTTCAGTGACAACTTTGTGACAGGCACAATCTAGAAGCCAGAGATGTAAAGAGAAATGCATTTATTTAAATTAATAATTGTAGCCTTGTTATTCCCATTTTAAAGATGAGGATACTGAAACTCAGAGAAGTTAAAGTAACTTACCTATATTTGCATAGATGGAAAATAATGGTGAAGGGCACAAACTCAGGTCTGGCCTCCAAGGAAAATAAATTTTCATTATATAAGATGACTTTTCAAATGAGACATATATTTAAAAGTTTTTTTTTTAATTTTGATGATTCAAATTGTCTCTACCTAGATTAGATAAGTGTCTACTGTTCAGGTAATTCTCTTTTTTGGATAGTCTTGACAATATCCTGACACATTTCTACTCTATTTTTCCTTTTCTAAGAAATCTTGATAAAACATAGAATTTCTATTTTTTTTCCTTAACTTGAATTCTATGTTTTAAAAGTACTGTTTCCTGGTAACTTATGTATTGAGACAATGATCTTAGTAAAATCATCCAGAAGTGTGGATCATTTGAATAATCTTTTATAAATGGATAATTTTATCTATTATGTATAGATTCTGGTGAGTTTCAGTCTCAGAGGGTAATCCTTCCTGACTCTCATGCCTTTTTCAAAGCTGATCCTTAGATTTTAGCATTCAACAGACTTTTACTGGCCATCTATTTATTAATCACACTCCTTAAAACATAAGTATATATAGTCAATAATTAGACTAAATGATCCATCCATTTTAAAAATCCTATAATGATGATTTTATGAGTGCCATACTCATTACCATTTCATGTTCATGAAATGATCAAATGAAAGAACTTACATGAAAAAATTTTTACTATTGTCACTACTAGTATTCATTTTCTTCAAAACAGACAAAAAGGCATAATTTTTATGTTGCTGAGTTACTAAATCAAGGATCTGGGATTTCATGGGTGTGAAAAATCTTTAGACCAATACAGATTATATAATCTACTTATAATTTACCAACTTAAGAATCCTGAGTAAAACTGAGAGAAGTTCAATGTTTTGCCCAGAGAATACAGATATTTGTAAAAAAAAAAAAAGTCAGATTTGAAGTCATCTCCCTGATTTGAAGTTAAGGACTTTATCTACTATATGACAATGATGTTGAATAAGAGAGTGATGAGCTTGGCTTGATTTCTTTCATTTTAGAAATAGTCAGACTTCTAGTTAAGCTAAGAATGATTTCAAATAATCTAGTATGAATGGTCAACAAAACAGCAATATGTGTATATTATTTTCTATCACTCGTTAGGGTTAGATTTGAAAAACAAATCTTGAAGGACAGCTTGTTTTCTCTTGGTCATTATGCACATTATTCTATTAGCTGTCAGAGGTTTTGACATCCATTTATGAGAAATGGCCCAGTAGATTGATACTCCTCAGAAATGAGTAACTTAGTGAGAATGCATGTCACACATTCTATAATAACTTTCTAGATTTCAAGCTTCTTGATGGCAGAGCACTATGTCTCATCCATCTCTCTACATTCCCTAGGATTAGCACAATATACCTGAAAACAACATCATCATCAACAAAAACAACTTCATTCCCCATTGGATATCATTCCTGTCTCTTTTGACTTTTCTTGTACCATCTTCCAGCAGTTCTCTCTTCCTAGGAGCTGCCTTCACCATCATTCTATATCAGCTTCTCATCCTAGAGAACCATTCTACCCTCTGAGCCCCTCTTTACCCTTCTTCTTATTGGTCCAAACATCTCAGAAAATCCTTTTTAAGAAAAGGCCCTCACTTTCCCTCCCTTCCTCTGTGAACCAAATCCTTTCTGGATTTCTCCCTGTGCCCCTTGCTTTTAAGCTTCTTTGTATGTGGTAACTTGTCTGGTCAGAATTATACTCCTTGAGGGCAGGGACTGGCTTTTACTTTTCTCCCTATTTGTATCCTGGGTGCTTAGCATAATGCCATACATCAAGTATTCAACAAATGCTTCTTGACTTGACAGCACTATTTTTTGGGACAAACTAATGTCATTAAAAATAGTAAAGACTGGCAGGTTCTCACTATTGGATTTGTTGAATACAATAAAAATTTTTTTAACATTGGATCAAGGCCATAAAATGACTGGGATCTAACAATAGAACGAAAAGTTCTCCCATGGGTGTCATATGAAATAAACCAATAACATATTAAAAAGAAAGTGTCAAACAAATGACTCAATCAGTCATACAAGCTTGCTTTTAGTAATGAAGGGCTTTAGCACAACAATTTAGGAACAAGTGATTTCTGCCAGAAATTACAAATAAGTTATCCTTAAGGAGACTGAACTTAATGAATAGTGCATATTATTCAAGAAAACTGTAGGAAATAAGCAACAAGTCACTTTAAGTTATTAAAAAAATAACCCAACCCTAAACAACTTCCCAATAAATAATATGTCATGGATTGATGGCTAGAATTATATATCGGAAGTTCACTGCTTTTCATGGACTGTGAAATGACAAGTCCCTGTGCTACAAATATAAATGCCAGGATATCCTGAAGAACTAAATCAATAAATTATATTGAAATCACACCTTTATTTCAAACTAAATTCTCATCCACAATTGCACAGATATAATAATGATGTGTAAAATTACTTAAAAATGATAATTTAATAGATATCTTCATACATATTTGTCATCTACAAGCCATATGGAATGAAAACTTTCAATTCCCTCAGTAAATGAGATCAAAATTATATTTGAACATGATGAAATATATATGATTCCAGTTGTCTCATTGGATGCTGAAATTGTTGCATCAATAATAAATGCTTATTTACTCTCCCTTTGACTTTCCCCCTCACATCTTATGCTCCCTTGTCATGAGCCTAGAGAGGATATTATTATTGTAATTTTTAATTCTAATAAAAACAGACTTTATTCACCTGTGTAACATTCCATAGGTCATTAAACATAAAACAACAGAATAGTGATTGTTGCAGACCTATTTCTATTTGAATCCCATCAAAAATGAGAACAAGATAATGACAATTAATATCTACATGCTACTTTACTTTTTTAATATTAAATTCATTAATTTGAATGAATACTTTCAATAAATATGGTATATACTTTGTGAAAATCACAGCACAAATTAGGTAAACATTCACTGTAAGAAATATATTGATATGTTACAACACTTAACCATCCTGCTAAGTAGATCAACTAGGTACTAATAATTTATTGTCTTAACTACATTTCTAATCCCTAACTAAATAAGAAAAGCAGCTATGATATATGAATAGAAAACTGTCATTGGAGCCAAAAAGAAATAAGTGCAAGTCCTAACTTAGACATATACTACCAATGATTCTGAGTAAATTAGTTAATTTCTCAGTATTCCCAGATAAGTCTACACCTGATGCCCCCAAAGTGGGGGCTGGGTCATTACCATACAGATGATAGAAAGGATTACAGAAAATAAAGTGGAAAATTTTCCTCATATAAAATTTAAAAGATTTTGCAAAACCAATGCAAATATATTTAAAATAACAAGGGAAATTCTTAAGTGGCAAAAAAAAAAAAACAAACAACAACAAAAAAAACCTATTGCAACAAGTTTCTATGACAAAGGCCTCATCATAAATGTGTTTGTGTGTGTATAACTGATTTAAGTTTATAAGAATAAAAACCCCTTTCTAATAGATAAACAATCAGCCAATATGAAAGGCGCAGTTAAGTGGCACAGTGGGTAGCAGTTTGGAACTGGAGTCAAGACTCACATTCCTACACTTGATGCATTGCTGGTGGAGCTGTGAACGGATCCAACCATTCTGGAGAGCAATTTGGAGCTATGCTCAAAAAGTTATCAAACTGTGCATACCCTTTGACCCAGCAGTATTTCTATTGGGATTATATCCCAAAGAGATTTTAAAGGAAGGAAAGAGCCCCACATGTGCAAGAATGTTTGTGGCAGCTCTTTTTGTGGTGGCTAGAAACTGGAAACTGAGTGGATGCCCATCAATTGGAGAATGGCTGAATAAATTATAGTGTATGAATGTTATGGAATATTATTGCTTTGTAAGAAATGACCAGCAGGACGATTTCAGAGAGGCTGGAGAGACTTGCATGAACTGATGCTGAGTGAGATGAGCAGAACCAGGAGATCGTTGTACACGGCAACAACAGTACTCTATGAGGATCAATTCTAATGGACATCACTCTTTTCAACCATGAAATGCTTCAAACTAGTTCTAATTGTTCGGTGAAGAGAGCCATATACACCCAGAGAGAGGGATGTGAAATGTGGACCACAGCATAACATTTTCATGCTCGCTATTGATGTTTGCTTGCATTGTATTTCCTTTATCGGATTATTCTTTCTTATAGATACAATTTCTCCTGAAGAAAAAAAATGATGTGTGGCAATAACTATACATATATTCGATTTAAGTATTCTAACATAATTATCATGTAGTGGATATCCTGCCATCTAGGGGAGGGGTGGGGAGTAGGGGGGAAAATTCATAACAGAAAGCTTTGTAAGAGTTAATGTTTAGGAATTACCCATACATATGTTTTGCAAATAAAAAGTATTAATAAAAAAAATAAATAAAATTTAAAAAAAGACTCACATTCCTAGTTCAAATCTGGCCTCAGACACTTCCTACCTGTATGAAACCTTGTCAGATTTTATATTCTTGGGCAGACAGTGACTACAGCCATGAAATTAAAAGATGTTTGTTCCTTGGAAGGAAAGCTATAGCAAATCTAAACAGCATACTAAAAAGCAGAGACATAGTCCTGAAAACAAAGGTCCATATAGTCAAAGCTATAGTTTTTCCAGTGGTAATGTATGGCTGTGATCCTATGGTCATAAGGGAAAGTTGAATGCTACAGAACTGGTACTTTTGAATTGGAGAAGACTTTTGAGAGTCCCTTGTACAGCAAGGAGATCAAATCAATCAATATTTGGAGCAATTAATTCTGACTATTCACTGGAATTATGAGAAATTTAATTATTTGCGCCATATAATGAGAAAACAGGTCTCATTGGAAAAGACCCTCATGTTGGGAAAGATTAAAGGAGAGGTAGATGGGTGGACGGTGTTATGGAAGCAATAAACATGAGCTTGGACAGATTACTTGAGATAATGAAGACTAGAAGATCTGGTGAGTTATGGCACATGGAATTACAAAAAGTTGGACACAACTGAATGTCTCAACAACAACAAATAATGAATAGGCAATTTCTAAACAAATAAAACAAGTTTTTAGTAACCATATAAAATTATATAAATCACTAATAATTAAAGAAATTAAATTTAAAACAAATCAAATTCTACTTCACATTCATTAGCCTGGTAAAGGTGACAAATAGAAAAAGAAAAATGTCAGATATTGGAATGGTTCCAGTCAAAAAGATTGAATAACTTTCTCCACCTTTGTTTGGCGCTAAATGTATAGAAACAAAGATGATGGAAGATCAAGAATGATCCAGGGCTGATCCTCATAACATACCTGGAGGTAAGTGCTGTTAGGAATACATTTTATGGATGAAGAGACTGAAGGAAACCCAGGCTGGTTCAGCTAGTCAATGCCTGGAGCTAGATTTGAACTCAGGTTTTCTTGACTCCAGGTCTATCTACTACTCCAACTAACTTACTACTACTAAGAGACAAATTGATGCATTCATAGATCAATCTATAATCTTATAGAAAGAAAGTACTTGTTAAGCACTTATTATGTGTTATGCATTTTGCTAAGTAAATGAAATGCAAATACAAGCAAAAAGACAAGTCTTGTCCTCTGGGAGTTTACATTCTAATGATGCAATTATAAATTCAAGTCCCTGTACTGGAGACCCTACATAAATGCAGGTAAATTTGCACAATGTTACCAAAAGTATAATGTAAAATTATTTTTGCCTATAATATGTCTAAGTCTTATAAAAATGTTCATTCTATATCACCTCATTCTGTACAATTATCTGTTTGTGTAAGGTAATATACTCAATGAGATCCATGTAGGTATAAAACTGAACTTGAGTGAGACAGAGAGAGAGAGAGAGAGAGAGAGAGAGAGACAGAGACAGAGACAGAGACAGAGAGAGACAGAGACAGAGAGAGAGAGAGAGAGAGAGAGAGGAAGAGAGAGAGACAGAGAGAGAGAGAGAGAGCGAGAGAGAGAGAGAGGAAAAGAGAGAGAGAGAGGGCGGGGAGAGAAAGGGGGAAAGGGAGAGGGAGAGGGAAAAGGTGGAGGGAGAGCCAGAGGGAGAGAGACAGAGAGTGTAGGGGCATGGTGTGGATAGGTGTTTAAAGAAGGAACTAATTATGGATGAGCTGATCTTATTACTACCAATTGTGATGGTAATAAACCTTGAAACAAAGAATCATGGATACCTCTTTTTCCTCTAATCCAAAAAGAGAAGCAAAAGAAAGACAAAGGAGGCTGATTCACTTCATTTATCCAGGGAATCTGTGCTTGGCTCTTGCAGGCCTAGAATCTAGCTTGGCAACCCTTCTCGATTGTAGGCATGACAGTATTCATAACTCCTGCTGTCTGAGCCATGGTCATAAGACTTGGCTGGCATCTCCTCATTTTTTTCTGTGGCTTTTCATCTTATAGAACATGGAATATAGATTCATTTTACTGCTTATCTCCCTGGAGCCCAATGTTTCACCCCTTCCTCTTAGTTCTTATGTAATAACTTTCAACTAAAAATACCAAACCTCTCTGTGCTTTAGCATTTTGCTTGCATAGTAGCTCAAGAATCCCAGAACTTAACAATCATTGTCTATTTCCCTTATTCACAGTTAATCTTTTACAACTAACACAGAATGGAGACAAGGGATAAATTGACCTTTTTTTTCAGAGAAACAAATTGTCAGAAAGTGTGACAAACTGAAGAGATGGAAATTGAGTTTCATAGGAGAGTATTTTAGAGATAGAAAAGACCTTAGTGGTCATCCCTTATTTTTTAAGTAACTAACCCATGATCTGGGAAAGTTAAAGGACTGTCCTAAAGTCACACAAGTCAGAAGTAGCAGACATAATATTTGAACCAAGGCATTTAAACTCCAAATCTAATGCTCTTTCTGCTACTACCTACAACTGTGCCTCTATATCAGCCAAGGGATAGGAAGACTTAATGGATTTCATTCTCTCTGCTACAATCAACATCAATCATACAACAGGACAAAATAAGAAATGGAGAATTAGCTTCCTTTCTATAGTCTTGACAATAATAGGCAAGGGATGAAGAACATGAGACCCAAAATCACATTTATTCAACTGCATTTTCAGAAAGAGCCATGCTTTTTATTCACTTGTGCTCATATTAGTGTTGCACAGGAATTGAAATTTTATGCAAAAATCAACCATATCCACAAATATGTAACTGATTCACTCAAAATGGATGGGATAGTCCTCCCTCTTCACATTTGTGAAGAGTACATATATCAAAGATCCCAAATTCAACCATTTTTATGCTCTGATTTTTAAATCAGGGTATAGCATCTAGGCTAAATGGTAGAAAATGAAACAAAAATTCTAAATAGATCTTTCTCCACAAAGTCATCCAAGTATTCTATCTTACTGAAAACTATAAAAGATTCTACATCTGAAAACTCAAAGCTCTGGGAGTAGTTTTTACTAAAATTTCTTGAATAAAACCAATAAATCAGCTATGCAACAGTTATCAATGCGCTGAAAGACAATAAAAGCAAAACTCATTTCACTGATTTGCAATGAATATTATTTAATTAAAGGAGTATAAAATTATAGTAACCAAAGTATGGTATAAATAAAAGAGCACTATGTTTAAGGGGTCAGAAAACCTGGATTCAAATATCCCCATTACTTGCCATCTGTTTGATCTTACACATATAAATCATTGTAATATCTCAGAATCTCAGTTTCCTCATTTGTAAAATGAGGAAACTGGGTTAAGTCCATGGGCTCATGTAGAGTTGGACATGACTGAACAACAACAATTAACTAGCCATCAATTCTAGAGGGGAATGATGATTTTGATCCACTCTTTCATTCCTCTTTATTTTCATTCTCCTGAGTTTCCAAAACTCATTTTTTATCATATTAATAATCATGGTAGAGAATGATTAGGTAAGGGCAACCTATCATTTCCCTTTGCCACAATCCCCCAATAGCTTTCTCATTCTGAAAGAACTCTCTTCCCCTGCAGTCCGTATTCCCTGAGTAGTCAGCCCTTATTAGAACCTCCATTTTAAGGAAATGACCAGGTCAATCAGGCTTACACTTTCATTCTTTTATGGGCTCAGCTCCTTACTCTTTGGGCTTCTTTCTCCAACATTCTCTCATAATTCTGTCCACTATCAATTGATTTTTTTTTATCAGTTTTATGTAGTGTCTTCTCTCAGGAGCATGTAAACTCTGAGGGCAGGAATTGGCTTATATTCATATTCTCCGCACTTAGCACAATGCATGCCACATTGAAATATTTAAATGCTTTTTGCCTTGTCTTGTTTTAGGGTGTTGGTCCAGATGACACTGGAACTGGACATAAATTGGTAAATTATGTCACTTAAGGATATTTTTCTCTTAATCATATGCTTTTAGGCTTTTTAATAAAAAAAATCCTCATTTGATAGTTGCCTTTTTAAGCATAAAAAAATCTAGTCTATTCAAATTGGAAGCATCAGACTCTATAGATTTTTAAAGGTACATGCTAATAGCAATGAGCAAGAAATGATTTTTTAAATGACAAAATGTACTTTAACAATAGTATTTTGTGGGGATTTGAATTTGATAGTTGTCAGCAAAATGCAAAAATAAGAGAACAATTATTCCCAGATTCCAGAAATTTAATTAACTCATCTTGTTAAAGTCAGAATAAAGTATGATTAAAGTGTGACTGTCTGGTCAATGGAATTTTATAGTACTTACATTACTTACAGTGGCTTTTTACTGAATTTAAAAGCTGGAATCTTTCATTTAAAACACTTCAGATCTCTATGGAATATGTTTACAACAAAGTCTTAAAAATAATTGGGTTATTATCATTAGAGCTCTTGTAGCTGACTTTGGTTGGAAAGTGCTGGTACTAGTAGATAAATGAATTAGAAAATTGACTTTTCAAAGAATCTCTTTAAAGAAATGACAGTGTGAAAAAAGGTAGGCATAAAAGGCTAAAACTTTGTACCCAGTGGCTTTTTAAGACAGTGATTGGTTGAATTACGAGTTTATTTTGTAAACATTCTCCATCTTATTGAAAATTTAATTTAAGGACAAAGAATCATCAGAACACTGGACCTTACTCCCTATTGTCAAAATATCATATGAAGGTTATCCCAGAGAATATATACTGTACACTAGCCATTTCTTTAAGATCATAAATATCAACAAAGACTAGTATTTTCAGTGCTGCATTTTTTTCATTGAAATGACATTCAAAAGAGTGATTATAACACATGTTCTTGGGCTAACTCTACCTAACTACTACTACTTGCACTTAAATATTAGGTACCCAAAGTGTGGCTGTTACTTCTTCCTTTAGAATTCTGGGAACTGTGGGAGGCTGAAGTTGGTGTTTTATAATACTATAGCTTATGAGCTCCCACCAGTGTGCTTACCAATGACTAATAGTTAATCAGTCGGAATGAATTAGACTAGAGTCCATGTGAAAGTGGGTTGAAGCTTTTAGAATACATGATCTAGCAAACCAGGCAACAGAGTTCCTATTTGCTTCTTTTATGAAATCTCCATGAAGTTTGCCATATTCTAGGAAAATCCTATGCTGGTTTTTTGAAGAGTCCTAAAGATGCATTTCCTCAGTTTGCTACTTTGTCCTTGGCTCCTAATGCAGACACTCTCACTAATGACTTCTAGATAAACTGCTAGGATTCAAAATTCAGTTCTGAACTCCTGAAGTTTCTAAATTCATGTTAGGGTCAAGGGAAGGAAGAAAGAGAAGTTCTTCTCCTGACCCCAAGTGATTCAGTTTCAGAAGCTTGGCTAGAACTGCTGACCTAATTCTCAGTGAGATTCTGAACTGTTTTACTTTTTAAAAAATCCGTAATCCACAAAGAGGAAATATATCTTTAGACAACGCCAAAACACTTTCTGGATTGCATCATTCCATTTTATCCCATTGATAAAAGCATTCTACTCTTTGACAATTTGATGGTCTAGGTTGTTCAAATTTAGATCAATGCCCTTCACTGAAAGGTAGATTCAACAGATGCTCCCAAATGACAGATTAGGGCTAGATTATTTTTTAGTTACTTTATTACATAGAATGGGGTGATTTATTGTTTCAATTGAAACCCCTCTCTCTAGTCTTACATGAAAGCAAAGTTAAGGATAGCCTTCTATTAAATTTTTTTTGCTTTTCAAAGACACTCAGTTGTCACAAAGAGCTGAACACCATGATGGAAATGTCTACAATCACAGACTAAACAAATTTCAGAGTTAGAACTATCTAGATCAACCCATCCCTACAAAAGTCCTTATCTAAGTGAATGTCATCATCAAACCTTTGCTTGAATTTCTGCAATGAGAGAACCCTGTACTTCTCAAGGCATTTGATTCCCTTTTTTAGTAACTAATTCTTCTTTCTGACAGAAAGCCTAAATTTTTCTTTTTGTACCTTTTATTCAATCTCCTTTGTTCTGTCTTTTACTACTAAACAAAACATATATACAGCCCTTTAATCCTGAAAAACAATTAATATGAATGTTAAAGAACCTTATTTCAAATCTTGCCTCTACTATTGACTGTGCAAATGGCTTAAATTATTCGCCCATCAGTTTCCTCATCTTTAAAATGAATATATTAGAAAAGATGATATCTTGGGTTCTTTTCCAGCTCTAAGTGACTTTTAAAGTCTAAATAATAGCTAATTTCTTTCTTTCTTTTTTTTTTCCTTTTGCTTTTTTTTTGCTGAGTCAATTGGGGTTAAGTGACTTGCCCAAGGTCACACAGCTAGGAAGTGTTAAGTGTCTGAGGCCAGATTTGAACTCAGGTCTCCCTGACCTCAGGGCTGGTGCTCTATCCGCTGCACCACCCAGCTGCCCCAATAATAGGTAATTTCAATGAACTCTGCATATTAATAACATTGAAATAAACACTCTTTGGGGACCTTGGTCAAATCAGATATCCTTGTTTATATCTCCTTTTTGTCTTTCATCTTTTTTTTTAAACTAGAAATTTCAGGAAAACAACATAGAGGACATAAGTGAATATATATATATATATATATGTTTGTTCTTTTTGAAAAAAAATACATTCACTTTTATGTAGGAAATGATAAGCTACCTGACAGAAAAAACAAAGAAAGGCTTGGATTAATGACGGAAACAGGTGATAAAAGAAAATAAGCATAGTATAATCTTATATATAATGTAGATGAGTGTACACATGTGTATATATATATATATATGTTTCTAACTATCTGCCTTTCTATCTCTCTACTATGTATGTATCTATCCATCTCTCTACCTATTCATGCTTAATTATAACCTTTTTAAGGTGGGGAAGGGAGAGAGAAGAAAAAAATAAAGAAAAAAGTATACAGCACAGAACAAAAGAAAATCTACAAGGAAGCAAAGAAAAGCTGGGTAGCTTTGAAAGCAATGTGTAGTACTTATTATATAGGTTTTTTTGAAATAGAAATTTTTTTCAATTATAGCAATTTCTCTCTTATTGTCTTCTCTACAAATGGCAATTTTTTCCTTTTGTATTTTTTAATGACTAAATAAATGAATTCACCTTTTCTTTTTCTTTTATCCTAGTTTTCTCAGAAATGAATTATGGAATTTATTAGTTTTTGAAAACTGCCTTTGGTTCTTTCTCATAGTGACAATGAAGAGAAATCTCTGAAATAATTTCAGCCAACACAAAGCAATAATAATCTACCAACAATCTATGATAAAGCATGAATTCTTCACTTTCTTAACTGTCTCTCCCAGATTTGTATTATCTGTGTACCTGCTAAGCCTACTGTATAGATTTTCATCCAGGCTGATAAAAAATATTGGATTGCATGAATCCCTAGATCATTACAAATCAACCCTTTCTTCAAGATAATGTACAAAAATACAAAAGATCTATAATTTTATGAGTGCACAGAGAATTCTATTATAAGACTTCTTTCCAGCAATGTAGATGGCTGTTTACATATTAGTAAATAAATTTCAAGAAGTAACCTGATCAAATATGTAAGTAAAATGCATCAACTCAGGATTAAATAGGTTGTTTAAGGGTCAGAGGTCAAATCTGAAGCTAGGTCTCAGCCTAGAATTCTATCTTGTAAGTCATGCTCCTTCCTTCCAAGATGACTTTGGGTTCAGTTATTCAACTAGTTCTACATCTACATAAATATATTATCATATAGGATATCTCTTCCACCAAGATAATCTCTGAAACCTTGTGAAATTATTTCCTACAATCTAGAACTACTAGATCAATATCATTATCCTGATATACAATAAATATCCTGATAATAATATATGATGACATAATCTTCTAAAAAACATATGAGAATGGCTTGATCTTTTCTTGATTAAATCATTGACTTTTAGTGATCACTATCTTTCCATTAACAAATTGTCCCTTTAATAATAGGTTCCTGAATTTTCTAGCAATGGAAATCAATCCCACTATCCTGTAATTTGAAGAAATCAACTTCTTCCTTTTTTAGAGAAAACATAGGCAATATTTGCTCATCTCTAGACTTATAGTTCCTCTTCCAGCCTCTATGATCTTCCCCTCTCTATTTTAAAATATTTATTATATTCTAATTAAGAAATGAAATAAGCATTTCCATAACATTAGAATAGAAAAAAAGATTGTATCAGAAACTTCAAATCTATTATGTACAACTTGCTACTTCTTTTAATATATAATAATGTTTTCATGTAAAGTTCCCCCCTTTTTTCTTCCTTCCTTCCCTGCTCTAGAGATGACTGTCATTAGACACAAATATGTATGTGAAACATACTTCTATTTAACAATTTTTCTCTGGAAGCAGATGTCTTCACATGTCCTTTGCAGTTAGTTTTGGTATTTATAACAGTTAAAATTACTTACTTAATGTTGTTCTTAAAACAATATTATTGCTACTGCAATTAACATTCTCTTGGTTCTATTCATTTCACTCTTCATTATTTCATGTAAGTCTATTCATGCTTTTCTAAAATTATCAAATTCATCATTTCTTACAGCATAGTTCTGTCATGATCGTATATTACAACTTGTTCAGCCATTCCCCAATTGATGGGCATCCCTGCTATTTCCAGTTCTTTGCCACACAAAGATAGCTGCTATATGATCTTTCAAAAATCAGACAAAGCAGCAATCAGCAATCACATAAGCAAATTCTTTCAGACCTTTCTTCTATGATACACCTGGGGCAGTGATTTGAATTTATTAGGACAGACAATTAGGTGATCTCTTATAAATTTCTTCACTTTTCTTTGGTTTCATCTCCCTATTTATTATTTTTGTTTTATTCTTAAGAGATAACAGAGATGAGTTAAGTAATTGGGTATTTCTATCCTCTCACTTAGTTCAACTATTATCATTCATTCCCCTTTCTTCTTTATACCATTTTTATTTTTAAATTTTTTTTATTTTTAAAAAGGTCCTTCCCTTAACCTTTATTACCAGTCTTTTATAATTATGATTTGTATCACTCTTAGCATAATCTTACAGGCCCATGCCATTCTTTTTTAAACATTATTAACTTCCTGCTTTTTTCCTCTACCTTCTCTAATAGTCAACTTAAAAATCGCCACTAGTCTACAAGCTTTCTATGCACCTACCTGGGTTTCTTTAGACAATTTCTCAGTTTATTCAGAACTTTGTGTGTTTGTGTCAGACTGTCAATAAACATGTAATAAGTGTCTACAATGTTCACAATTAAGAATTTTATTCCTGATAGGTTCTCCTTTATTTTGGGCTAATTTTCTCTTTAGAATTGAAGATTACAAATTTTTCAGGGAAAAAAAGTAGGAAGTAGGGAATGGGAATTGAGCTAGATTTTGATTGAATATTTAATGCAAGAATTTAACAGGAAAGCAGGGGATAGGACAATTTAAGGAATGTCATGCTCTCAGAAAAGTAGAAGAGACTATGTGTGCAAAGTATATGTGTGGAATATGGTATAAATAAGCTAGAGATTTAAGACATTTTGTTAAAAAGGTACCCTTGCAATAAGAAATGCTATTTCTCCCATTATCCATTTGAATTTGCCGATCAAAAAGGTCACTGTTAATAACAATAAAAATAATAACATTCCTCAATGGTCATGTGAGATCTATACTAATAATAGTAATAATGTTTTATATGTGTGTAGTACTTTAAATGATATAAATTATTTTCATGTCTTTTATTTCATTTCATTCTCACTATTTCAACCCTATTTTCCAAAGGAGAAAATTGAGATTCGTATAGATCTTGACTTGCCCATGGTCTCATAATTAAGAAGTGCCAGTGAGAGATTTGGAATCCAAGTTTCTAGACTGGTCATATAGTATTCATTTTATAGCTCCATCACATCACCTATTCTAAATATTTAAATTCCCCACTGTTTAACAGGATTCAAGAGAAAAAATTACTGATAATTTGTATGGGTGTCTTAAGAGCCATGTCAAGAACCACAACCTTGTTACTAAGAAGGTGCCATCAATATATTGACTGTTTATTTTGCCCATTTTGAATATGTGGTTTGTGAAAAATAAAAAACAAAGCTAAAATTAGGGGGGGGAATAGAAAAAGATGTGAAAGGAAAAGAAAGAACAAGAATATAGGCCAAGCACTTACTTCAGAAAAGGGATTGATTTAATTAAAACGATGAATCTCAGAAACATGATTTGTGTGAGTGATACTGTTTCTAGTCTTTCCAAGTGATTTTCTTTCTTTTTTTTCTCTCCATGAACTCCAGGAATTTTTCTCCATGAATTAGATCCTTTCAAAATTATTCTCAATGTACAATATACAAATCTGCCAGCAGAACAAAGAGAGATTTACTGATTAAAGTACTCCTTCATTTTCTACATTTATTTAACCCCCAAGAAATTTGAAATTGGGTCATGGGGCTACTTAGGCTAAGAGCCAGGCAAAATTCGAGAAGGGTTATGCTCATCAAAATTATTTCTTGTTAGTTATGAAAAATGCAGAAGCCAGGGTCCAAAATGAAAAGGGATTCTTGAGCTAAGTACAGTGGCACATGCCTGTAATTCTTGATAGTGAGGAAACTGAGACTAATGAATCACTTGAGCTTGGAAAGTCAAAGCTGCAATAGGTTCAAATTGATCTAAATCTGATACTAATATGGTGAATTCCTGGTTAGCAAAGAAAGTAAGAAAAAAAGATTTCTTAAGGAGAAATGAATTAACTCATGTCAGAAATAAAGCAGGTCAAAGCTTCCATGACCCTCACCCTTGGGATTGGGCCTGTTAGTGGCCACTGCATTTTAGCCTAAGCAAGAAAATAGGAAGAATCAGCTGCAAAAAATAAAAAGTGTGTGTGTGTGTGTGTGTGTGTGTTAATTCCCTATAGAATGTGAGATATTTTAGATGTTATTTTTAAAGATGACACTATGCTGACTGCAACAAGATCCCCAAATTGCAAAATCTCTTATATGAGATCCTTAATCACTGGAAAGAATTCTTTCTATCCATAAAATAAAAATATAGATGAAGATTGCCTAGTGTCCAGACAGGCAGTTGAATAAATGTCCACAGAGATCATTTATATCTACCTTTATCTGAGGAAGATACACAAATGGATAATGAAAAGGGCCCCAAATTGCATAATTTGGTAAAACTAGGCTTTCTATATTTGGGAAACTGTGCAGTACTTTTAGTACCCCAAAGCTCGGACTTAAGACAAAAACAAAAACAAAGAGTAAAGCATCCTCTTGAATCTTCCCCAAATCCCAAATTTTAAAACTAGTATTCTTTCAGTGATGCTATTTTTACCATGAATCACAGATTACCATATTCTCAGGAATTAAAAACCCAAAGGATAGTGGATAACTGGTGAATATAATAATTACACCAATTACCAATGACAGATCGCATACAAAAAAGCAATGTAAAATTTATCACTGATGTGTGACACATAACTACACATTCCTTCATTAAATAAGCAACCATTTAAGTACTTACTATCTGTAAAGTTTCATGCTTGATGTTGGAGAAACCACAAAGATATATAAGATAACGGACATTTTCTAAACAGGCTTACAATCCAGCAAGAGACTAATGACATGCATAAATATGCAATGATTTTACTACAACTAAGTAACAATTACAATGAAAAACAGATAAAATCCTTGACTGTGTCAAATGATTCAACACCAAAATAACTATGTTTTTGTCACTGGATATGACACTAAAGAAGATTAATCACCATCTGCTTTGTTGCTGGACCCAAAGGACCATTAGACTTTTCCATCTGATTTGCAATAGAAACTTCCTAGATATGTTATTTCCTTTATTAGTACACAAGCTCCTTAAGAACAGATTGCCTTGCTTTTTTATTTGTATTACTCGTAGTTAGCTTAGTGCTTTGCTCCTATTATGATCTGTTGGTCTGGAATCAGGAAGACTCCCCTTCCTGAGTTCAAATACAGCCTTAGACTTACTAGTTGTATGACCCTGGTAAAGCCACTTAACTCTATTTGCCACGGTTTTCTCATCTGTAAAATGAGCTGGAAAAATAAAGGGCAAATCACTTCAGTATCTGCCAAGAAAACCCTAAATAAGTCAGAAAGAGTTGTAATGACAGAAGCAACTTGTATTTATTATCACAATGCTTTTTTCATAGTAAGTGCTTAATAAATGTTCTTTAATTCATTAACTTACAAGAGCTACAAAGTGCTACACAACGTCCAGAAAAAGAACACTAATTTCTAATTAAGGAAATGAAGAGAGGTTAAAAGGAATTACATCTAAAGGAATAGGAATTTTCAGGGAAGAAGGAAAAGACAATTTTGGAGCACAAGATAATAGAAAGGTCTAATAGAAGAGATGGGTTAGAGAAAGCCAAAGATCAACTTTTGTTTCCTTAATCTCCTCAAGGACACTCTTAATAGCTTGAGGACAGAAAAATCAAGCTTCATTCTTCTTGTTATCTTCCATTCAGTGCAACATGATGTTTTGTCAGGCACTCAATAAATATTAATTACACTAAGTTTTGATGAACCATTGGTTCTGAAATTTTGGTTCAGATGTAGATGACCTTTAAGTTCTAGACTTTCTAGTCAGTTATAGGCAGAATTTTTTTTTTAGTTGTTAATGAATACATCACAGAAATATAACAAAAAAGCTTCAGGTGACTGTCATCAATAAGGTCCTAAACAAAATAAACATTGGAAGATTATTTGTCCACTGGAAATGGACTTTGGAAATGGGTATGTTGCTTTGTCAGTCAGTCAATAAATATCTATCAAGTATCCACTATATGCCCAGCACTGAGTTAATCATGGAGGATAAATAAAAAGGCAAAAAAAACAGCCCCTACTCTCGAGGAGATCACCATTTAAGCTAATATTTGTGTGAGTAACTTTTTCATATATTTGTGTATATATAAATATGCACACACATGTACACATGTCAATATATACACATATACATACATGTATGTACACACATGCAATTTTTAAAGCTCCAACCAGTTTTCACAATATACTTCATCAAAATGTTTTATGATGTCATCACTATGCCCTCCAATCTCTTTTGCTTAGGAAATAATAAAACTGAAAAAGTAGATAAATTTGGATTATTTAAATCTGAAACTCGTTGTTAACCATGTTCATGAAGAGTCAGGCCTGAGTGAAAACAACTGAAAAGCTGAAATAGTCAGACCTATAGTCTGACCTCATTAATAGGAGAATTCGAAAGCTATAAGAGTTTTCAAAGATTATATAGTTTAATCCCTTGTGTATACAGGTATGAACTGGTTGCTTTCTTTTTAAAACCCTCTAGGGATTTAATCACCTTCACTTGGCATAATATTTGTTACCACTGATATTCTGGAGAAGAACTGGGTTTGAGTCCTGACTTCCCTGACCAGCTCACCAGCTGTGTCATCTTGGATAGGTCAGATCTTTTTTTTTTTATTGGACATCAATCTTGCATTATCAAAATGAGTTGGAGAAGTGTGAACTAAATTAACCTTAATTAGCCACTAGACCTAAAATCCTATAATCTTATTTCAGTGTTTTATTCACCCTCATGGTGAAGGAGTTTTCCTGAAATTATTGAATGCAGAAAGATGCAGAAGGAATGCAGAAGGGTATGTGATTTGTAATAGATCTACTGGAGTTTTTTGGGGGATGGGATGGGGTGGAGAAAGGAGAAAATCATGGATATTTGAAAGGAATAGGAATTTTCATAGAAGAAAGAAAAAGAGAATTTTGGAGCACAAGATAATAGAAATTCTAACAAAATACTTTGGGAGAAGATTATTTAGGTTTTATTGGTAAAAGTCAAAACAATGAATTACCGAGGTAGCTAGATGGTGCAGTGGATAGAGCAGCGATCTTCAAGTCAGGAGGCCCCGAGTTCAGATGTGACCTGAGACACCTAACATTTGCTAGCTTAGCTCACTCTAAGCAAGTCACTTAACCCCAATTATTTGGCAAAAAACAAAGCAAAAAACCTAATGAATTACCAAGTTGGTCAAATTCTTGTCATACAAAAACCTAGGGAAATCAAAGAAGTCAGAAAGAGTTCTTGTTTCTTCACTTTTGAACAGCTAATTGAATTTTAAAATTTGTTTAACAAAAGTCAGTGGGATTTAAAATTAATATCTTTGAGTTCAAATGTAAGTAATAATAATGAAGTTTTTAAACCTTTGGATTTTGTTGAATTAATTATTTATTTAAAAAAAAAAAAACATTTGACCAGGTTTGTCTTTTGAAAAGCAAACACCATCAATGAATTCATAAGGATAATTAATTCTATCTTAATTTGACTTGATTGTTTTAATCTATAGACTGAAGGAGATCAAGCCATCCTACTTTAAGAAATGTGACATCTACATTAAGTCAATTTGAAAAAAGACTTTATTTATACCAGACAGTTTACTCTTTTCCAACTTCCAGGCTCTGTCATACTTCAATTGTGATTCAATCCGCATAAAATGCATATTCAACAATGGCAATCAAAGCATAAGATCATAGGCTCATTAATTTTCAGTTTATTAGGAACCTATAAAGATTATCTAGGATAAATCTCTTACTTTACAAATGAGGAAACTGTGACCTATATAAGTTGAATTCAACATCACTGAGATTTGAATCTAGATCCTTTTCCCTATGCTATGTGGACTATTTTTTCAATTGCAGTTTAATTTTATTTCACTGTGTTCTGAGATTACGTAAACTAGCATTACATTTTCAGTATAGTAAAACTACCTATTTCCCAGATTCACTCCCCATGTAATTGAACAGTTTGATGAAGGGTTTCCCACAGAGTTCCCTAGGGACTGAATTAGGCTTCAGGGATGCTCAAAGTGCTCCTGTACAATGAACTGTATCATGCTGACCTTGAAGCTGGTTCCATGGCCTTGATAACTCATTCGACCTTGCATAGCATACTGCATTTAGATCCTCCCTGATTATAGAGCAGCTTAAATTCTGATTATTTTTGGCTGGGATTCCTACTATCCTACCCAAGTCCATCATCCCTCCTGCAAAGCCCAGCAAGGCCCACTGCCTTCTCAATGTCTTCTGCAACTATATCAAACCACATTTATTTCTCCCTTTCCTAAAATTACTTACATTTTAACTCTTAATTATCAGCTATCTTATGCCATTGCTTAACTGTATCACCTGTGTATCTTTTATCTCTCCCCATTACAGCCATGAGTGTATGCACTGTGATCAGCTGCCTAGAGGCATTCAATAAGTACTCACAATTTACAGGTTTATAGAGCAAGAAAGGACCTTGGAGATCTGAGAATGTCTTTCGCCTTTGCATCTTCCCTAGCACTGGCACATTAGCACCAGACATCATATAAATAGTTATGAATTAATGAAATACCTCATTTATTGGTATGGAAACGGAGGAGCCCAGGATCCTAGATTTTTTGCATTGGAAGAGACCTTAGAGGCCATGTATTTCAAATCTCTTATTTTATAATGATGAAATGGAAATCAATAAGGTTAAGGGTCCTACTGACATTATTTAAAGTAAATCAACATCTGCTGATACAAATTTTTACTATTAATATAAATATAGAACTGGAAAGGCTAGTAGAAGTCCTTTAGTCATAATATCATAGATTTAGACCAAAAAGGAACCTAGGAATCATGAATCCAATGTCCTCTTTTTGCTGATGAGGGAAATGAGATACTGAGAGATCTGGCAGTCTAATGAAGTATGTGTACCATCTCTCTGAATAATATTCCTAAATATATAAGATGAAGTACAGAGGATTATGAAGGAAAACAATTATATTGAAATATAAACATAGTTTTACCTTACATGAGTTCATGGCCCCCTGAAATCTATTCAAAGAAGCAATTGAAGATCTTTGAACTGCAGGCAAATAAATACTGCTATAAATAAGACCTTACGAGGCCAGGTGCTTTCATAGCATCGTGATCCTGTGCTCTCACTAAGAAAGGGTGGACCATGCTGAAATTACTCATTGTTACAGTTGGATAACACATGCCAATTTAGTAATAACCATATTGATACCATTTTGGAGGAAGAATGCTGACTTAACTGGGCAAGAGTGTAGGAAGCATAAATAAAACCATTTTGTGAAGTCATTCTGTAAATCCCATGAATATCAGATAGGGAGTTGTTAGAAGAGATCAAGAGTGAGTCTGAGGAATAATCCTTTCTTTTGTTAGTAATGAGTTGACATTTATTCATCTGCTACTGTCAATTCCAAATACAATCAATGCATATGATATAGTAAATTTTCAAATAACATTTGTGGGATGAATGAGTCTCCCAAAGTCATAGCCTTCTCTATTATTCTTATTTTTTAAAAAATGAATTAACTATCACTTTCTCCTTCCTGATATGGATATTCTGCCATTTATGCATCTTTAAGAGAGAAATTAATTTCACAAAAATGTTTTGAGAATTACTGTTACAGATTTGTGTTTCAATTAAAGTCTTGAAATTCTTCCTTTTAGATTGCCCAGTTCTTCTTCTCATGGGACAAGAAATGAAAAAGAAGCTCATTTAGTCCAGTTTGGATAGATAGGCAGAGGTAGACTGGAGCTGACCATAACTCTCATTACGCCTGGCTTTCTTAGCTCTCACGCAAGTTATTGATGGAGCATGGGAGGAAGAAGTGCTGAACTCTAAAAATAAATTGGGGTTTCAGGATATGGTCCATCAAATGTTGGAGACAGGGTTTTGGACCCAAAAGGATATTGCAGTTTCAGGCCGATGTTGTGAAGTATCACAAAATAATTTGTAGACTTAGATCTTTTCCAACTCAATGCCAGTGTCTCCCATGTCATACAATCAATTATAAAATCCTTAAGAGAGACTTCGAGAGTATCCTTGTATCGGTTTTTCTGCTCACCTTGTGAGTGCTGGCCACGTGTGAGTTCTCCATAAAATAATGCTTTTTGGCAAGTGTACAATTGGGTCTACTACGATAACAAAAGGCTGATCAAAATTTAAAATCCCACTTATAATTCTAGCAGTGTTCCTCCCTGACTGCCTCAGGAAGTAGGTTGGCTTCTAGATTGTTTAAAGGAATTCAGGGTCTCTCTCAACACCCACCTAGTTACTAAGGACCTTATCGGCTATATTAACTATATTTCAGAGCAGCAAAAGCAAATCCCTCCCTCACCTCCAGAGTCTCAGAGCCCACAGACTTTGACTTGTATCCTGTCAAAATGCACTCTGCCACATATTAGTAGTCATAAAGTCTTTGCTTGAGGACTACTTTAAGTAACTCTTTCCTCCCCAAATATTTCAGTGCACTTTAAGCCAGATAATTTCTCCTCACACCAAACCTAATCTGCCTGTTTGTAACTTCTCCAGATTGCTTCTGGTTCCACTCCCTGAAGCCCATAAGAACAAATCAAATACCTGTCACATGATAGCTCTTCACTGCAGTCCCTTAAGAGAACTATTATTTTTGCCTTTCCTCATTCCTTCTCATGCTCAATCCCTTTAACTCATTCTTGTAGGGCATGATTTTAAAGTCCTTCATCCTGGTTGCCATCCTCTGGGTGGCACTATGGTAGAAGAGTTTAAGAATTATTGAGAATTTTTCTCATAACACAGTAACATGAGTCCTACAGATATTATTTTCCCCATTTTTCATCTGAGGAAACTGAAGCCAAAAAGGGTAATAATTTGCCATTTCACAGTCCATAAGAGTCATTATTGAGATCTAAGCCTAAATATACTGACTATAATAAGCCAAAATACTGTCCCACCTATTTGCACTTCTCAACGTCCAGCAAGCATCCTCTCCTAACTCACTGGATACAAAATAATGCGTTCTTTGAAGTATAGCACTGTATAACAGCCACTTTTTGAATTCACTAAACCGCTTACCTATCAGTTAATTTTCCATTATCTGACACCTGTGAATATTGGGGCAGATTCTTCTCCCATCTCTGTTCTTAATTTTCTGGACTTCAAAGCTGTGTCTCTCTCCACTACTGGCTCATTCTATACCTTCTTTTAGAGCTTGGGACCTTCTGGCAATGGAACAGCTTACTATTCCTGTGGCCTGCTTACCCTGGAATATCCCCAATATCACTCTGCAAAGCTCATCCCCAGCCCTATCCATTCTTGTCCCATTTGTGAGTTCTTCCTGCATCTTCCACTTTGCAGAAAGCCTCAGATTGATCTGTGTTCATTCTACTGTTCTTGACTTTCTGAATTTCAAACCACGTCCCCATGTTGAGTACCTTCATGTCCCTCTTCTATTTCAGCTCCTTTTTGTGTATTGTCTTCTCCCATTAGAATATAAGCTTCTTGAGGATGAGTGAGTGAACCTAACGCTCATTAGAATTGGCTCAAAGAGGAAACAACATACAAATTCAATATAGGTATAGAAATCTATCTTACCCTGCCGGAAAATAAGAGAGGAATGGGATATGGAAACGGAAGGAAGGTGATAAAAGAGAAAAGATAAAAGAGAGGGCATATTGAGAGAGAGAATGATCTGTACCAAAACACTTTTGAGGAGGGACAGGGTGAAAGGAGAGAAAGAATAAATGAGGGGAAATACAGTTAGCAGTAATAATTGTAAAAATAATTTCAAAGCAAGTTTCTCTGATAAGACGCCATTTATCAAACATGGAGGGAACAGAGTCAAATTTATAAAAAAAATAAGAGCCAAGCTCCAATTGATAAATGATCAAAATATATGATCTGTGCCCAAAGGGCTAGAAATTCATGCATATACTTTGACCTAACATTATTAATAAATATGAATATTAAGAGATTAAAAAGAAAAGGGAAATTACCTATATATATACAAATGTTCCTAACAGGTCTTTGTTCAGAGTAAAAAAAATTGGAAATTGAGGGGATGACCAAATGGCTCAATAAACTGTAGTATAGGCTTATGATAGAACATTATTGTTCTATGGGAAATGACGAGCAGGATGCTCACAGAAAAACAAACAAACAAACAAACAACCTGGAAAGTCCTCCATGAACTCAAGGAAAGTAAAATGCACTATATACAAGTAATAGCACTGTTCTGGGATGGTCAGCTATAAATGACTTTGCTATTCTCAGTAGCAAAATCGTCCATGACATATATGGACTTATGAAGGACTTATGATGAAGAATCCTATCCATACCCAGAGAAGGAACTGATTGTATCTGAATACAAATTCAAGCATTCTCTCTCATTTCTCTCTCTTTTTTTTTAAAAAACAATTAATTTTTCTTGAGGATTTTTTTCATTAGGATGGGAGATCTATGCTTTATTTCACAATTTGACTTTTATGGAAATGTTTTTTAAAAAGCTTTTTTTTTTTCAAAACATGCACAAATAATTTTTCAACATTAACCCTTGCATAGCCTTGTGTTTTAGACCCTCCTTCCCCTCACCCTCTCCCTTAGAGAGCAAGCAATCCAATATATGTTATACATGTTAAATATATGTTAAATCCAGTATGTGTAAACATTTATACAATTATCTTACTGCACAAGAAAAACAGATCAAAAAGAAAGGAAATGAATAAGTAAACAAAATGCAAGCAAACAACAAAAAAGAGTGAAAATGCTATGTTGTGATCCACATTCAGTTCCCACAGTTCTCTCTCATGGCTCTCTTCAAAACAAGATCATTGGAACTGGCCTGAATCATGTTATTGTTGAAGAGAGCCATGTCCATCAGAAGTGATCGTCATATAGTATTGTTGTTGCTGTGTATAATGATCTCCTGGTTCTGCTCACTTCACTGAGCATCAGTTCATGCAAGTCTCTCCAGGTCTCTCTGAAATCATCCTGCTGGTCATTTCTTACAGAGCAATAATATTCCATAACATTCATATACCATAATTTATTCAGCCATTCTCCAATCGATGGGCATCCATTCAGTCTCCAGTTTCTAGCCACTACAAAAAGGGCTGCCACAAACATTCTTGCACATATAGGTCTCTTTTCCCCCTTTAAGATCTCTTTGGTATATAAGCCCAGTAGAAACACTGATGGGTCAAAGGTTAGGCACAGTTTGATAACTGTTTGAGCACAGTTCCAGATTGCTCTCCAGAATGGCTGAATCCATTCACAGTTCCACCAACAATGTATTAGTGTCCCAGTTTTATTCAAATGTTTCGCATAATTTCACATATGGTTTCTTAATTCTAGGTGGCAATAAGGGAAAGAACCCAGAAATTTTAAAATAAAAAAATTATAAAGCAAATGTAAAAAATTATTTTGAATTTAACTGTGGAAAACATTAAACAAATAGCTAAGAATATAAGCTTTTTGAGGGTAGTGACTTTCTTTTTGCTTATTTCTCTATTTTTAGCATTTAGCATAGTGTCTAGTAATATAGTAAGCAATTAATAGATGCTTGTTTTTCTCCTTCATTCCTTTCCTCACTAGCAGATATGACAGGAAGAAAAGCAGGGGTAGTTGTTCCTCCCTTTTGACCCCCTTCTCTATAATTGCTCAAAATATATGGCAATAACTTTTACTTATGTCCTACTTCTCAGCCCCTCAGTGCTTTAACCTCTTGATTCCTTTCAATTCCAGGACACTGTCCTTGCATAGATCTAGTCATTTTCAGATAATCTTAATAAGAAATGAATTTTAATGATAAATATATCCCACAGTTGATTAAATCACATGAACACAATATAGAAATTTAATTGTAATTGAGAATGTAATCGATATCCCTTTTAGAGTTTACCTAAAATAGTGGGATTTTTTTATCTTACTATGTGCTTTTCTTTCCACATTTAAAACTCTTTTGTAAGATGTGGGCAAAAAACACTAGATTAGCAGTCAGGAGACTTGACTAGCTCTAACACTGACTAGCTTGGGATTGTAACAGTCACTTGAATTAATTTAAAACTTAAATAAGCATTTATTAAGCACAAGCAATGTGCTAATTCTTGAGGATGCAAAAATCAAATGAAAATAACCCTTGCCCTCTTATACTCTATTGTTGGATATGTGTATATATGTATGTATGGGGGGGAAGGGGAGGAGGTTGGGGGATCAACATTTACATAGTTAAGTAAATATTAAAACATAAAGTATAAATTTCAAATATTGGCTAGGGGAAAGAATCATCAACTGGTGCATAAGAAAATGTTTGCTATTGGATACAACACTTAAAATGAAACTTATTTATAACTATAGAAGCCAAGAGGAAGCATGACCCACACATAGGCCACAATCTGTGCATCTATTTGTAATCAAGTTTATTAAACCACATGCCCTACAAGGGCCTTGCTAGTTCTAAAATGCCTTCACACTTGTTTTACAGAGTTTTTCATGTTTCTCACATAAAGGGACAGTATGGAATGCTTGTTGGAGGTGAGAAATTCTGGTGAAAGAACACATGAATAATTCATTTAGGTTTTTCTTATACTATTTTATCAGTAAGATCACAAAGTTATCAAAACTTTCAAAGGCAGGCTTAACTGTTAGAATTTTTAAAAAGATGTTGAATAATGGTCTTAAAGCCAGAGATTATTCCCTTGGTGGTCTAGATAAAAGAAAATCTTTCATTTAAATTCATATCCCTATTATTTAAAAAATGCTAAAATTTATACATATAAGAGAGATTCACATGGAACATCTCATTTAAGCACCTATGTTGTTTCATCTGTCCCCTTGTTCCTATCCAAAATTCTAAAGCAACAACTCTTATTATGAGAAAATACAGCATTTTTATAACTAGAATGAAGGTACTAGAACATATGCCCACCAGAAGTGTCTAGAGTAAATAGATTACATAATACATAGTTATAAATGATGGCAGTAATCTAGTGTTTGATAAAACCAAAGCTCTAGGCTTTTAGCAAAATAACTTGACAAAATTTTCTAGAAAAACTAGAAAGTAGTTTCACAGAAACTTGACACAGATCAATGTCTCACACTATATACCAAGATAAGATCAAAATGATATATAGAGGTATATCATAAGCAAATAAAGGAGCATTGAAAATATTACCTACTAGCTGTATGGATAGAGGAAGAGTTTGTAACCAAAGAAGAAATAAAGAGAATTTGGGGAAATATAATGAATAATTTTGATTATATTAAATTAAAAGGGTTTTGCATAAACAAAATCTATACAAGGCAAAATTAGAAGGAAAGAAAAAAAACTAGAAAATAATTTTTATAGCTAGCTTCACTGATAAAGGCCTCATTTTTCAAATACATAGGGAACTGAATCAAATTTATATATATACATATATATATACACATGTACACACACAAATTATATGAATAAACAGTTTAAAGAAGAAACCATAGCTTTTTATATTCAATATTGATTAAAGAAATATAAATTAAAACATACCTGAGTTAGTTCTTCACACTTATCAGGTGGGGTAATTTGCCAAAGAAAAATAAAATGACCAAAGCTGGAAGGAATATGGAAAAATAGGGACTGTGGATGGAATTGTGAATTGGCACAACCATTTTAGAGGACAATTTGGAACTATATCCAAAGGGCTATAATATAGTGCATACACTTTGACTCAGAAATACAATTATTAGTCTAAAGAAAAAGGAAAAGGACCCATAAGTACAAAAATATTTATAGCTCTTTTTGAAGTGGCAAAGAACAGGGCAACTAGTTGAATAAGTGCTGGGCCAGGAGTTAGGAAGACCTGAGTTCAAATTCAGCCTGAGACACTTTAAAGCTGTGTGACCATGGGCAAATCACTTAACCTGGTTTCCCACAGTTTCCTAATCTGTAAAATGGGTATCTTTGCCAATAAAACCCCAAATGTGATCATGAAGAAAAAGACATAATTACTGAACAAGAATAACAACCACAAAAACTAAGAACTGGAAATTGTGGGAAATTGCTGGACAAGTTGTGGTATATGATCATGAAGGAATATTATTGTGCTATAAGAAATGAGGAGCAGGATGCTTTCAGAAAAACCAGAGATAAAGTGATACAGAGTAAAGTGAGTAGAACCAGATCATCAGAATATCATGATAATGATTTGTAAAAGACTTGGCTACTTTGATCAAGAAAATGATCAAAGACAATTCCAAAGGATTCATGATGAAAAATGCTATGTACTTCCAGAGAGAAAGCATGATGAACCATATATGCAAATTTAAGTATATTTTTTCTTTCTTTCTTTTCTTCCTTCCTTCTTCCCTTCCTCTTTTCCTTCCTCCTTCCCTTCCTTCCTTCCTCCTCCTCCTCCTCCTTCTCCTCCTTCTCCTCTCCCTTTCTACCTCCCTCACTCTCTTTGTCCCTCCGTCTCTCTCTCTCTCTTTCTCTCTGCTTCCCTACCTCTCTCTTTCTGTCTCTGTTTCTCTCTTTCCTTTAGTTTCATAACATTGCTGATATGGAACTATGTTTACATGATTTTACATGTATTCTCGATATCATGTTGCTTACCTTTTCAATGGGTAGGGTGGAATAGAAGAGGAAGAAAGAAAATTAGAAAATCAAAATTTAAATGTTAATAGCAAATATTTTTTTTAAAATAAGAGGCCAAGATGCATATTAAGTCTTCTGCATTCCTGTACCTATCCTGTTAGAATATTAGCTCCTCGAAAACAGAGATGGTTTCATTTTTTTGCACCTATATCCCTAGTACCTAGCACAGTACATTGTTTATAGTATACTCTTAGTAAATACTTGTTAATTGATTAAGCTACCGAAACCAAGAGAGTCGGCAACATAGATATAACAAAGCTCTTTTCCAGAGCAAAACTAACCATCAGATGAATATTTCTTATAATTATTATTGATGTGTAATTATGATATATATATATATAATATGTAATTATGATTTATAATGAAAATAATCAAGATTACAAAAGTGGAAGAAGTCTCATCAGGTACATATGCTAGTAAAAGTATATCTGGCCCCCTAACTTCATCACTGTAAGGTTTTCTTAAGCTTTCTAAATGCTTGCGCTGTTTTCAAACTAAAAGGACAGATTGAGGTGCCATTTTATCATTCAAAATGAGCACAATGCAAGTTTCTCCTGCTGTAGCAGAATTCAAAAGAAAAAGAAAAAAAGTCCAAATAATATATGGGAAACATATTTTCTTCTCTTGGTTGATCTTTATACCTTACCCATTGAAGCCAGAAGTTAATTATTCACATAGAATGGCCCTTTGTCAGCCATTTGTCAGCCATTAAGCAGGGGATTAGACACCAACAACATTCAGATTCAACAGTGCTTTCTGAAAGGACCTGAAGTTAGAAAACTGAACTTACCCTAGAGACTTATAAACAGAAATGAACACTTCTCATTTTCATACTGCTGAGTTCTTGGTAAGATAATGATTTCCAGATTGGAAATATGACAAAGACATTTAAAAGCAAAATGGAATGTGACTTAGGTGAGAAGGGTAACTAGGGGCTTTAAATGTAGCTTGGTGGCTTATTGGATAGAGAGCTGGGCTTGACATCAGGGAGACTTGAGTCTGATTCCTGTTTCAGGCATTTAGTGACATTGTGGTTCTTGTCAAATGGCTTAAACTCTATCTGACTCATGTTAAATAAAGAGAAATATCACCCAACTTGCATAATTGCATGGATCAAGTAAGATAATATAAGGAAGGTGCTTTTTGACCCTTAAAGAACTGTACAAATATTAGTATTGGTATTGTTATAAATTACATTGGATTCTGGCAAATTTTTATTTATATTAATGAGTCCTTAACGGGAAAGGCATTGTGGTGTGATGCATCGAGAGCTGGTCTTGAATCCAAGAAGAGATTTAAATCCTGCTCCAGACACACACTGACTATGTGACTCTGGAGAAGTTGGGTAAGCTAGCAATCTTTCAGGTGACTTTCTAAGAATATAATGCTCCAAGAAAAAATCTGAGACTATAAATTCCAAGGCAGGCACTGATCTGCATATATACAGGACTCTTCTTCACCATTAATTACCTATATTAATAAAATCACAGGTATGTTCTACACAAAAATTAGTAATAATAATAGTAATGAATTGTATTTTATAGAACTTCACAATATAAAATGTGCTTTTATCTTTATAATTCAGATACATTAGAGAAGAAGCAGAGCATAAGGGAGAGAATGCTAGACCCAGGAGACAGAAAGATGAGTACAAATCCTCCTTTCAAAACTTACCAGTCTTTTAATCATTGGGAAGTCATAATCTCTTAGCCCTAATTTTCTTATCTGTAAATTGGGAATAATACTTATATCACCTAACTCATAGGATTGTTGTGGAAATCTAATGAGATAATGCACAGAAAGCACTTTGTGAACCTTAAAATTATATGATATGTATACATGTATACATATATGTGTAAGTACATATACATATATTAGATGCATGTAAGTATATATGTATAGATGTCTATGCATCTATCTGTGTATCTATATATTAATATTATATGTATATGTATGTGTATATATAATATATATTCAGAGAAAGAGAGAGAGAGAAAGAGAGACAGAGAGAGAGAGAGACAGAGAGAGAGAGAGAGAGAGAGAGAGAGAGAGAGAGAGAGAGAGAGAGAGAGAGAGAGAGAGGCACGGATATTATAATTGTCTCATTTTAATGATATCTCAAAATAATGAAATAATGTGAAGATGAAAACTTTGAAACTCTTGCCTGTTAGCATTAAACAATAATGAAGAAGAAAAGTGTCAGATGATTGGAAATAGACAAACATAATACCTAACTACATTTCTAAAAGTTTTTTTCAAATTTTAATGTTTATTGATGCACTTTGTTTTTCATGAATATTTAAAAAAACAATAATACCTTTTAAAAGCTCAGAAAAAAATTTATACAGGAAACTTCAGATTAAGATACGATTGAGGCTAATCCCAACAACATTCTAGAATCAAACAGAAGAAAGATATGTACTATATTGCAATATAGTTATTATTGCTAATAATGCAAGAGTAGCTATTGGTCTTAGAGCACCAATATGATTATCTCCCAGATGCCAAGAGTCTTTCCTTTCTATAGACTCCCTATTTCTCTAGTATGCACTGATTTATGCTCATATTTTTTCTTTCATTAGAAAATAAGATCCTTGACACTAAAGACTATTTTTACTTTTTTTCTTTGTATCCCCAATGGAGAAAATAGAGGATTGTTAAACAAATTACAGTGCTTAATCAGATTTCATTTTTAATTTAATAAGTCTATCCAAAAAAATGGTTATTTTTGGCCTTGGTTCAACATATGTGGTAGTGATTTGGAAATAATATAGTAAATATGTTTATCAGATGAATAACTAATAAAGCTAGCATTAATCTGTATTATAATAAAATAAAGATATTGGCATGCAAGAATGATAAGCAGCTACAAAAAGATGAAATTTAAGATAAATCAACCTTCATAGAATTTTTAAAAGTCAGTTGTCCAGTTGCAGGATATGGGGACCTGGCTGTCTTAACTGCAATTAACTTTAGATCTGTGCAAGCTCATAATTAATCCAGAATGTAATCAGGCTGTAATAACAGAAGTATATTTTCTTTGGCCCTGGGAAAAGAAGGCAAGAGGTCCATGATAGTCTCCATATTCAGACCATCTTTATATTATTATCTTTTTTGGGGGGATAACATGTTTTTTCTTTTCCTTTTTTTTCTTCTTTTAAAATTTATTCATTTATTTTAATACCTGTTGCTTTACGAATCATGTTGGGAGAAAAAAAATCAGAACAAAGGAGAAAAACAGAAAAAAGAAGTGAACATAGCATGTATTGATTTATATTCAATCTCCATAATTCTTTTTCTGGATGCAGATGGCACTTTCTGTCCAAAGTCTATTGAGAGTGCTTTGGATCACCGAAGCACTGGGAAGTATCAAGTTTTTCATAGTTGATCATCACACATTCTTGCTGTTACTGTATACAATATATTCCTGGTACTACTTGTTTCACTTAGCATCAGTTCATATAAATCTTTCCAAGTCTTCTAAAATCAGCTTCTCCATCATTTTTATAGAACAATAATATTCCATTACTTTCATATACCACAATTTGTTCAGCTGTTCGCCAAATGATGGGCATCTAGTCATTTTCAAATTCTTTGCTACAACAAAAAGGGCTGCTACAAACATTTTTGCACATGTGGGTATTTTCCCCTTCTTTATGATTTCCTTGAAATACAAACCCAGTAATAGCACTGCTTGGGCCAAAGTTTATGCACAGTTTTATAGCTCTTTGGGCACAGTTCCAGGTTATTTTCCAGAATTGTTGGATCATTTCACAACTCCACCAACAATGTATTAGAGTCCCAGTTTCCCACATTCCCTCCAACATTTATCATTATTTTTTCTTGAAATCTTAACCAATCTGAGAGGTATCTGAGAGGCATGTTTTTTCTTTAAAAATGTTTTTTATTAGTTTCCGGTTTTGTGTCTATATTTACTAATGTAGGGAAGCAATCTTTATAACAAGGCTCTAAAAAGGTGTTTTAAAAGTTCAATGAAACTAACCAATACATCAAAAAAGTCTGTTAATCTCTATGTAACCACCATGTACATAGTTGGAGGGATAATTCTCATATCTCCTTATATTCTCTCTTTGGGGCCAGATGATCATGATAATTTCACATAATTCAATTTCATCTGGCTTTTCTTATTTTGATGGTTGTTCTTTTCATTTACACTGTTGTAATCATTGTGTTAATGTTATGTTTACTTCTTGCATTTATTCATCTGCTTCCCCATAATTCTCTGTATTTTATATTATTTAATGTAGTGCAGTAGTGTCCCATTACAGTTACTTACCTCAACTTTTTCTTAGTTTATCTCAATCAATGGACATCTATTTCGTTCATAATTCTTGGCTACTATGAAAAGTGTTCTTATAAATGTTTGTGTGTCTATAGTGCCTTCTTATTATTAACCTCTATGGGATATAGAAAAAGAAAGTGGAAGGAAATAAGCATTGATGTAGCACCTACTAGGTACCAATCTCTGTGTTAAACATTTAAAATATATATATATATATATTATGCATATATATAATATATATATACATCAATGCTTATTTCCTTCCACTTTCTTTTTATTTAATTAATTAAATTAATTGAGATTAAATGATAATATATATATATTCTCATTTAATCCTTACACCAAATGTGTGAGGCAGGAACTCATATTACATCTATTTTATATCTGAGGAAACTGAACTAAATAAAAGTTAAGCGACTTATCAGAGTCACGTAACTAGTAAGTGTTTGAGACCAGATTTAAACTTTTGATTCCAGGCCCATGCTTAATATTCCAAGTTCAGTCTCTGGATCAATGGGTATAGACGTTTGATTCCATTCACATAATTTCAAATTACTTTCTACTTACCACATTTTAAAAGAAACATTTCTTAATGGCTCTCAAAAAGAGGGTTGCTAGGATGATGAAGGGTCTATAATTATGCCTCATGAGGAAAGTGGAGAGACTCAATCTGGAGCAGAGCCAGGGTAAACATAATGGCAATTTTCTTTAGAGGGCCTATAATGCAGAACATTCTGCGTGGCTCCATTCTGTTTATTGGTTACCATGAAGGAAGGAGTCTCTCAGCTCCTTCAAAAATGCAGAGGTAAAAATCTTGTGGGCTGATGCTGAAAGATTTCACTTACAGTTAGAATCATGCTATCCAGCTTTGAAATGCAGAATTGGGACCAGTGTTTGAAAGCAGTAAACTAGGCAAATTATTGTCTATGATGCATGTTTCAACTTTTTAACAACCATTAAAAATAAAATTTCTAATCTTTGGTGATACTTACATAATTTTATACAGGAAATATCAATAATTTCATGCTAAATATGTTATAAAAATGAGTTTTCATCACGTGAGAAGTTGAATTTGATCTTCTGTAAGGGATCTTTCTGCTTGAATAGTAGAAGTTACACTTCATTGTATTTATATAAAATTTCACAGAATCATAGACCCTTTGAGTTGAAAAAGACTTTAGAGATCTTCTAGTTGAAACCTTGGTCTCTGCTCTTGAAAAACCAGACTCTGATGGATGAGTTTTTGCCTTACTGTGTCTCAAACCTGGCCTCCAAATCACTTACCAGCTGTGTCTCCACTATTCTACTTGAATTCTAGCCAGCTCCATATTCCTCCTCATATTTTCCAGTGTTATCATTCCCCATTATCTATACACACACACACATATATATGCACATATACATACACACACATATGTACATATATAGACACACATATATGTACATATAGAAATACACACACACACACACACACACACACACACACATATATATATATATATATATATGTATAGATAAACACTATAAGAGCCACTTCTCCATCTGCTACATCTGCCCCTCAGAGTCCCAGGGAATAACCATGAGGAACTGAAGCATCTCCTCTCACAATCAGCTCAGTGCCCCAGTGGTTGTTTCTTCCATTGTTAGGGGTCAGTTCTATTCAATCCCTCCACATCAGTTAACTTTTATAAAAGGTTATTTGCATACAAAATACAGCAAGAAGGAATTCCAAATATTTTCCCCAATAACACTTCCCTTTGTCAGCTGGGTAGGGAGGAAGGAGACATGGAGAATAGACTCACTTCCATATGTGACACTTGTGCAGGATGAATCCTTGCCTAAGCTACCGTGGGGCTAGGTCATTCCTCAGGGAATTCATGCTGGGTTGATTGCAAACTCAGACTCTGGAATGCTGGGATGCTAAGCTGTCTTTCAGATTTTTCAAAATCAAAAAGGTTTTGTCTCCATTCTATTATTGGTTGCCAGCAGGGAAGGAGTCTCTGAGGTCCTTCAAAAGTGTTTAGGTAAAAAGGTTGTGGGCTGATGCTGACAAACAATCCTGGAACAGGCTCAGGAGCTTCCTTTACACCATTTGGTTAACCAACCAGAATCTGTTATAGAATACCCTCTCCAAGGGATTCTGATTACACAATCTCATGATAGAAGCAAGTTCCCTACCATCCTCTATATGAATAGGTTATATCAGCTGAATATATGCACATGCACCAGACTCTCATTACACTTGCTTGCTTATATCCCTAGCATTTAGCAAGTGTTTGGTACATTGTAAATGCTTAATAAATAGTCACTCTTTCTCTTTTCCTTCTTTTCTTCCTTCCTTCAATCCTTCTTTCCTTCATTCCTTCTTTTGCTTCCTCCTTCCTTCCTCCTTCCCTTCTTCCTTCTTTCCATATCTCCCTCCCTCCCTCCTTTCTTTTGCTCCTTCCTTCCATCCTTCCCTTCTTCATTCTTTCTTCCCTCCTTCTTTCCATACTTCCTTCCTCCTTTCCTCTCTTTTTCTTCTTTTCCTTCCTTTCCCTCTGTTAATCCCTCCTTCCCTTCCTTCCTTCATCCCTTTCTTCCTTCCTTTCTTGTTCCTTTCTTTTTAGTCTTTCTCTATCTCTCTATTTTAGCTTATCTTTCTATTTAATCTATCAAACTATCTATCTGGCCTATCTGTCTTGTTTATCTATCCATCTCTATCATTCTATTATCTATTGAAGGAGGCAGAGTCAGGGGATACTTTGAGCGTAAGGAGAGAAGAGAAACTGAAATTTGAGGATATGAATTTGTAGAAGGAAAAATGTTATGGTGGCTCCCCTCCTTCCTTCTAATGCATTCAATAGGTGAAAGAGTAAAAAAGAAAGGAGATAGTATGTCAGGGTTACATATCAGGAGAAGGTAGACATCAGTAAGAAAGAAGGAAATGGACTCAAAGGCACATCTAGGTCAGCACCATCTTGATCTGGTCAACTAGGATGCTGCTATGTAAGTAGAAGAGTAAAGACCAGAACTGAAAAAATGGACTGAGAAAATAACTTAAAAAGTTTATAGTGAGTTCAAAAACCAATATAGGAGTGAGACAATTGGAGAGGGAGATGACAGGAAATTGTCAGCGGAGAAAAGAATTTCTCAGAATATAAGAACTTGGAATTGAAACAGTTTGTAGTGGTGAAGTCTACAATGTGACTAGGGTGGCTCAGGAAAATAGTTATGAAGATCATAGGCATTGAAAAGGTTGATAAAATGGAAGATCAGGGGGAAATGTGATAAAGGGCTAGATTGAGGGAAAGAAAATCTGAATTAAAATCTCAGCTTTGATGTTACATTACTGTGGGTGAGTCACAACTTTTTTTTTTTTTTTTTGAAAACTTCATATTCCATACTGAGAAGTAAGGTTGTAGTTGGTCCTTCATTCTCAAAGATAACCATGACATTAGAGAGATGATGCTATGACATGAAAGTGAATTGGATTTAAGTGAGGGACGGCTGGGCAAGGTCACCTGCCTCACTTTCCCCTCCAGAGTCATCTGGGTCAGGTGGCTAGGGATAGATCAGGAGAATTAGAGATGTCCCTTAATGCAGTGGGAGGCTTTGTAAAAACTTCTAAAATTTTTATCTCACTAATCTGTTGTAAGAATGAAATGAGATAATAAAAGCACAGATTAAGAATTGCCAGGGAGTTCAGAAACCATATAGTCCAACACCATTATCTTACAGCTAAGGAACTGAAACCTAGAGAGGATTATTGGTGTATCTAAGACCACAGAGATGTTAAAAATGACAGAGCCTGGACTGGAATCTAGGTTTCCTGACTTCATGTTCAACACTTCCCAAAATGTAGATAATATGTGGTCTACAAATAAAAGTATTATGTATCAATATTATCCATGTGACTATTAAAAGTAGGAATAATGAAGGCGATATTAGAGTGGAAGGCAAAACTAAAGACCATGTATGGAACTTATTGAGAAAGAAGTGGGAATAAGCTCAAGGTGGAACAAACTTTGCAAGTAGGTCCTATTATTGTACCCATTTTACCACTCAGGAAACTGAGACAGACAGAGGGATTAAATGACTTGTCAAAAGTTATACAGCTAATAACTATCTGAGGCTGGATCTGAACTCAAATCTTCCTAACTTCAGATTCAGTACTATGTCCATTGTAACCCCTGGCTATCAGTGGGCTATTGGGAAGGTCTGGAAGTCATCACACAAAGTGGTGAATATTCAGGTGCCCCTCATGGTTTTATGTGCCCAGAACAATCAATCAACCAGTTCTGGTGATTGTGACTGGAGACACTGTGACTTGGGGAGAAAGCCAACTTTCCACAAATATCATGTGTTCTAATAGTCTTTGTGCATTTTTATAATAAGACACAAATTCCTCTGCTGGGTATTTAAACCCTTCATAGACTGGTTTTAGACTGTCTTTTCCTTTCCTCACCTATTCTACATATTAGCCAATGTGGGCTACCTGTTGTGCTCTGTGTATGGCGTTGCATTTCTGGCCTTCAAGCACTTGTCCAAGATGTTTCCCATATTGCAATAAGCTTCCTTCTCACTTCTGTCCCTTGCTATCCAGTTAGCACCTCTGATGGCTCAACTCGGTGGTTATCTTCTATATCCAAAGGATTTCTTGATCCTTCTCCACTACCAATTTGTCAGTATTCAGCTTCCACTCTGCCTTTCTTTTGTATCTGCTTCTTATAGAGTTACAACTCTCCAGTAGATGGTAAGCTCTTTGAAGGTAGAGATGATGATGATGATGATTTTTGACTTTTGTATCCTTGATACCTAACACTGTGCTTTGTACATAGTAAGTACCTTAATGCATGGTTATTAAATTGAACAGACTAGAATGGAACCCATGTAAAAAGAAAAACTCCAAGATGAAGGGACTTATTAATACCTAAAGGAAGGAACAAACTAACTGGAATCTGGAGAAGTTGCCGACAGTGGCTGAAGGAACTCTTGTGAGAGATTCAGAAACAAGGGCAAATCAATCTTCACTTACTATTTTCAAAGTTTGCTTTTTTTTTGGCAAAAGACATCAAAATGTGAACAGATGTTAAACTTCTGAAATTGTAGGGAAATCAAAATCACCAGAGGCTGTAAAGAGTACACCAGAACAAAGAATCAAGGATGCTGAGGATACACTGGCACTACAAACTGAAATCATAGGTAAAATACTGAAGCAAATGATAATTACACATAAAGAACTGACATATGAAAAAAGTATTTGATTTGCCAACAGTGATACTAGAAGAAATAAAGGAGGCTTAGTGCTTATTCTCTCCTACTCTATCACTGCTTCACATCTAACATAAGAGAGTGATTAGTCAGTAGGAGTGAGACAGATTCTAGTTGTGACACCAGTTGTATGACCTTTGGCAAATCATTCTACTTCTGGGAGACTCGATTTGCTGATCTGTAAAGTGAAAAATAGGAAGGAAATTGAGACAAAAGGCCAGGAATATTGAAACTATAATCAGGGAAGTAATTAGGGACAATTTCCTGAACTGAAAGGAAAGGCAATCTACAGCAACAAAGCAACAGGGGATTTCAAGAGCAGTCCTCTAAGAAGGATTCCCAGACACCCACCCACTCATCAAGTTTTCAGACTCTGAAGACAAGGATATGGGATTTTAAAATTTGGCCAGAAGAAAAGGCGAGATATCGAGATAAAAATGTCAGCGCACCTGCCTTATCTCTCAGATTCAGAAGAGGGATGGGTTTGGGGGAAACAAACAAACAAACAAAAACTCTACAAAGGATGAAAATAAATTTTCCCACCAAGCCAGTGATTGGGCCAAGCTACTCTCTGAAGCTTGAAGAGTATTTCAAAGGTGAGAGGATTTGAAGCTATTTGTCAATAGAGGTCCTCAACTGCATGGATCACTACACAAAATACTTGAAGTCTAAAAGAACATCAACTACAGAAAGTATTAAAAAAGAAACCAGACACATCTAAAAGAATGAATTTGTAAAGCAATGATAAAACTCATAGTTAATAATATAAAGATCAACCCAAATATTAAACAGAATTATCAGAACTACAGTGAGCAGAGTAATATGTAAAGAATTTCAAATCAGCTGTGCCTAATTACAAAATGTGAATAAGGGTGAATCATGCTAGAAGAGTCCTAAAAAAGAAGAATAAAATAAATAAGCATATAAGTAAATATAGAAAACACTGGAAGCAGTTGTTTTAATATGATGTGAAAAGTTTAAAAAATAGACAAACTGGATGATATAACTTCTAATCTATAAAAAGAAACAAGTAGTTTAATTCCAAATCTAAAATAAATAGGTTAATAAACCTCAATAGGGAGGGGAATAAGCAAAGAATATCAATGATCAAAATACACACACACAAGAATTGGAGAATATGGGGCAGCTAAGTGGCACAGTGAATAAAGCACTAACCCTGAAATCAGGAATTCAAATCAGGCCTCAGATACTTAACACTTCCTAGCTGTGTGACCCTGGGCAAGTCACTTAACCCCAATTGCCTCAGGGGAAAAAAGGACATTTAGATAGAATCAAATTCATTGTTAGTTTCATATATATTTGTAAAAAAAAGATATTAAACAATGAATACTGGATAATACTTAATCTTGGTGGCTAAAACAATATTCCACTGAAATAGAAACTAGAAAGATAGATCAATATAGGAAACAGAAGAAATTTTAATTTGGAGACTTTAAGATCTTACTATTAGAATGTGAAAAGATTAAATGGCCAAAAAATGAATAAAGAAAGTATAGAGTTCCTGAATAAGACTAAGCTAGTGGTGTAGTAGACAGAGCACCAACTGCAGTCAGAAGGACGAGTGCAAATAAATCCTCAGAAATTATTAGGAGTGTAGCCCTGAGCAAGTCACTTAACTTTGTTTGCCTCAGTTTCCTCATCTCTTGGAGGAGGAAATGGCAAACCAATACCTTTGCCAAGAAAATTTCAAATGTAGTCACAGAAAGAAAGATATAACTGAAATAATCCAACAACAACAACAACACAGCCAAAAAAATGTAGAATGAACTAATGCACAGAGGAAACTGTGGGGCTATAACTTCAATGAGGGTAATTAGCATTTTATCACAGTCCAATAAATTTAAAGACATCAACAGAAACTTTTTGGTATTCTGGAGGGTACTTCCCCTCCATGACAAATCAAATTACAAGTTTGAATGAGAGAATACACTTTTTTCACAAAGTTACATTATATATTACAATATAGTGATGCCCTTAATAAATATTTGTAACAGGCTAAATTTGAAGAAACAGGTCAAATACACACATAATTATATATGTATATGCTTCATGATCAAAGAATGGGGACTGTAGGGCTTATGTTTCTCTCAGCTTTTTGGCTTGAGAGGGCTGCCTTTTTGAGCTGAAGGCAAAGACCCAAACATTCCCTTCCCATTTTACTCAGTGTGCCACTTATACTCTTATAGTTTTATAGCAGGTGGCAATGGAAAGGAATAGGGAAGTATTTATTAGGTATTACCATAAGTCAAGCATTATGGAGAATGCTAAGGATCCATACACAAAAGCAAGACAGACACTTTTTTTTCCAAGATGCTCTCATTCTAATTAGGGAAGAGGGCATTTTTGGGACAAATCAGCTACAGGGTAGCTGGAAAGGCCCAGTAGTGCTTAGAGTTCCTTGTCCAGGTAGGTACATGAGAAATCCCAGAAGCCATTAGGGTATGATGGCAGATCAAATGTCAATATCTAGTGATTCAGCTTCTGTGTCAAGACCTCATATGGGTTCTTGTAATTGAATGTGGGGTTGTGAAATTATGATTTATTATCAACAAATGTTTGATTTGTATGACTGCTTTATATATCTATATAGCTGGATTCATACAAATATTTCTTGGGTTAAGAAGGAGCTGTGAGAGGAAAAAGTTTAAGAAGTCTTGGTTAAGGGATATAGTGGTAACATAGAAAGGAAGGTCCAGAAGTTGACCAGCTAATTGGATATCTTGCTACTAAGGTTGTAATTGGTGACTCCCTCCTCATTTCAGGAGAAAGAACTGCTATTTTTCCCAACCAAGGACTGTGGAAAAAGAGATGGTATTCCCAGATATTGGAATGGAGCAGGGTTTTGGTTACCTCAGTCAGGGGGATAGATAGGGTGATCAACATCAGGCTGGGATCAGGTTTTGATGGTACGGTTGGAGAGTAGGGAGATAATACTGTGATGATGGTCCATGAGGATCTTTGCAAGGTGGACATTAAAAGAAAGAAAATGGTAATAATAAAACTAAGTGCAGTTATAAGAAAAATGGAAAAATAAAACAAAACACAAAAACACAAAAATGTATAAAGATGCTTTGGAAAAATAAGCTAAATGTGTCAAAACTTTATTTTTAGATAAGAAATATTAATTTATTGATATAGGAAACTCTTGAGGAAATTTCTTCTATCAATATAAACTAGCTCTGAAAATTAATCTCAGAGAGTCACATGGGACATTGAGAAATTAAGTATCTTGCAACCCAGAGTCACACAAAGAATATGAATCAGAAGCAGGACTTGCAACCAGGCTATCCTAATTCCAAAGGCAATTGTCATGTTTCTCTGTTTCAAATATTAGCTCAATTGATATGAATATGGATATGGAAACCAATGCTAGGTAGACATTTGATAAAATCATTATTTTTGATTAAATTTCTAAAAAAACCTCTTACACATCTAATTACAATATACTTTCTTTACATGATTCAAAATATATACTTAAAACCAAAATGCTATATTGTATTTGTGGATAATCCTTGGTTATTTTTTAATGAAAAAAGGAAAAAATTATGCTGTTAATCCTATTCAATATAATGTGGAAAGCAGTTATAACAGTTACTAAAGAGGAAAAGGCATCACAGAAAAGAATGTAGAAAACTAAGAAATAAAAATATCAGGTTTTTGAATAATGGTTGCATACTCAGAAAAATAATGATATTAATAAAAATATTAGAATTAATAAATAAATTCATGGAAATTGCAGGATATAAGGTAAATTCACAAAATTTAATTTTATTCCTATTAGTGACACATAGCTAGAAAATACGATGAACAGAAAGATTACATTTAAAGCAATGACAAAAATATGAATTATCTGGGTATTAACCTAACTCAGGACACAAGAGATTTGTTTAATGAAAATCATAAAACCAAGTGGGGAAAAATGAAAGAAGAAACAGAGAGAAGTAGAGATTGAGACACAAAGAGAAACAGAGAGAAAAGGTAAAGAGAAAGAGACAGAGAGAGAGAGACTGACAGAGAAAGAGAGACAGAGACAGTGAGAGAGCAAGAAAGAGACAGACAGAGAAAGAGAGAGAGAGAGAGAGAGAGAGAGAGAGAGAGAGAGAGA